>OX401410.1:12440901-12463401 GCA_947846245.1 Cerastoderma edule | reverse complement strand
AATTGGTTCCCTTTCAACAAAAGGGTATATTTTGCCTTTTACTATAATTGATTCACTCTGCGCCATTCTTAAAATTTCTGGTAGTCATTGTTGAATTTTTGACTAGTCCAAGTCGGACAAATAACAGAAGACAATATTATTCAGTAGAAGCGATTGTGACAAAAGGACAAATTGTTCAGTGTAAGAAATTTATCCTTTGGCAACGGTGGTTTCTAGAGTAGTTTGCAACGCAACAGATGCAGTTGAGTGATTTATTTTGGAAGAAAGAGTTTTTTTCAACCCACCCAACACTTGTACTTAACACCCCATTTAGACAAGGGCGTTATCAGCTCTACCACATTCCTCATATACAGGATATCAAACGTAGCATAAGACGACTTCTAAATGCACATTGATGAAACGGACATTTGCTTGTCATTATTCAGTTTGCATCTAACAATGTCTGCAATAACATTAATCAATCGTACACCTGTCAGGAAAAGAATTGAATCATACTGGAAAACAGTTTCATGTTTCATTCACCTTGTTCACGCCGTTTGGAGGTCGAATACAGACTCTAGTAGAAGGCAATATAAACCGCTGTGTTGAAAGGGAACCAATATCAAATCTGCAGTTTTTCTGAATTATTTAAACTATTTTTGTCACCGAACAAGTATGTTGATTTTGGTAATGCCATAACGCACATTAAAACACGGGGGAAAATATTCAGGATATATCATCAATCAATGAAGGGATGCTTCACATGCCAATAAGATATACTTAACAAAAAGCTCAAGCTAAAGTCTTGTTTATATCCAATCATAACACTGCCTAATTTTGACCGAAGTGATTGTTCGAAAGTTCTCGACAATTTATCATAGATTTCGGAATTTGTTGTATCATATTCCTGATTTCATCCACTATAAACCTTAACCGTAGACAAGCACTTATTTTTGTTTGCTCAACGGTGCAATAAGATACTTAGTTGGTGAAGTTTTATTGAACCGTTATATGACGTTAAAACCAGTTTATCCATGGGTTTGTTTAAGGAGGGATTTTCGGAGATTCTTGAACAACCGAGATGTTCGAATTGACACGTGGTCATTGACTGCCTAAATATTGAACACGTTCATTCATTCTCTCATATGGGGTAGTTCAAATGATGATTAACTTAAAGCAAAACGGTGATTAAGTATAAAACACAACAGTTTGTTGAGACAATTGCAGAGAGGTTTGAATGGTCAATGTTTCAATGCGTAGCAATACTTTTAAAAAACTATCTTTATCAGGGTACCGTTTCACTAAAGAGTTTACGCTTAAGATTTGCGTAAGTCTAAATCAACGAATCCTCGTATTTCAATATTGGGCAAAGCAATATTGCAAAGTAACACATCATTGGAATCGTCTCTCCGAGACGCTTCCAATGACGTGTCATATTGCAATATTGTACTTTCACTGAAGATGCTATCCATGTTTATCAGTTATGACTTACGCAAATATTTTCCGTAACTCGTTTAGTAAAACGGTACCCAGGTGTATTGAAACTAAATTGTAAATTAATGCAGCTGAACGATTGATTCCTGCAGGTGTAAGTACTCTGCATGTCAGTGTGTGTATATGATGCATTTTTCGTGTCGATTGACAAAATGATAGAAAGAAACCGATTTGAAGATGGTAAGCAAAATCCAAACGAGTGCAAAAACATAAAACATTCAGTTGGTGTATGAATAGTATTCCTTGATTCGAATGCCTTATTCACAGGACATAATCTGGAATCGAAATAGAATATCTTTTAAAAACATTACAGTTTTGTATAGGTGTATGATCAACAATTATAAAAGCTACTGAAAGCATAGTTAGTTTATGAAACTGTACGTCAATTTATCCAAGTCTGTATGCAGTAGATCTCAATAGCGATGTCACGCGCTTGGAACAAAGTACATGCTTATTAACTGTATACACATTTTAAAGGAATTAAAAGTTTTCTGAGATGCTCTTTTCTGCTTTATACTTACTCCATGGAGGAACTCTGTCGTACGTACCTTTGTGTGACAGACACCCGGGTACCGTTTTACTAAACAGTTTACGCTTAAGATTTGCGTAAGTCTAAAACCTCTTATTTCATTACTGGGCTAAGCAAGTTTGCAAAGTAACACATCATTGGAATCGTCTCTCCGAGACGCTTCCAATAATGTGTCATATTTCAGTAGTGTACTTTCATTGAAGATACTATCCATGTGTATTAGTTATGACTTTCGCAAATATTTTCCCAAATTTTTTTAGTAAAACAGTACCCGGGCTTTGCTCCAGTTTGCATGTACATTGGAGGATGCCAGAAGTCTTGGCTTGATATCTTGTACGGAACTGATCCGTAACACAACAGTATTGCGCAATATTTGTAAAATCTCGGGATTAGCCATGTAATCCCGCGAGATCAATGTATCTCGATTAAGTGACAGTGGAATTATCCCTGATACGCAAGCAACCGTTACTGTTACATAACTGATCGATTATCGAAACGATGCTAACCCCCGCCATAAACATCGAAACGATTTGAAGACTGTGGTTGACACCTGGTTATTTACATGTAGATTTAGTGGAAGCATTATAACGGTGTACAATGGGCATGGCGAAACGTAATGCGATTTTGTGTGGTGTTTGTTTCTGGCTTAATGTTTTCTTCGTCAATGTCTCAGTTATTTCACAATATCAACAAATACAGATATAAATCAATCATTTAACGGATAATAGGCAGAACTGGATTGGCTAAGAATGTATCTTGCAGAAATGTTCTCATTTGGTTCAAAGGACAGACCACATCGATTAGACTTTTGTGGGCTATTTATACCAACAGTCATCTCTTCTATTTCTGTTATAACGCTGGTTACACCTGCTGTCTGTCATAACCCATCTATAACTAATATAAGTCCAAAAGCATTTACTGCAAGAGCATTAAGTAAAATTTGCAAACTATTTGGTGTAATTGTTTTTTTCTTCTTCAGATTTCCATTAACTTAATCAGAAAAATCATGTCAATATCAAAAAGGGTAGATCTTCGGTTGTGGATTCAAGAAGCCTCGCAAAATAAGTTGAAAAGCTTTTCTCCACAATAATGATATCTTGTATAAATTTCTGCTTGCAGTCGTTGCAGCAGGACGACGAAGATATGTGAGGAAAGAACTGGACGAACGAAACGAAGTAAACCGGTATAGAATAACTGATTACATCAATAAATAAACACACAGAACTGTCAAATTATAAAAACAATTGTATATTTAAACGAATACATGGAGAAGTAAAAACAAAAATGGAATTTGTAACATGTGTTTATGGTTCTTACCACCCCATGATGTCGTAAAATATGATGCAAGTAAGAGAAGTGTGTACAGACAATTGACAAAAGACGTCGGACCAATAATTACTTCGTTCCTTTTGTTTATTTTTTCTCCTTTATTTCAATTAACGATCTTTATTATCGAGATAATCAGTGTTAAGAAACATGTCAGGTGATTGATCTCACTACGATAATATTGATTTTTGCGACTGATAGGCAATTGGACGTATTTATGGTCACTCTCTCCATTGTTTTGTCTGTGTTTATCATTAGCAGTTTTTTATCATTATTTATGCATAAATAATCTTGTTTCTAGTTTCCTGTTTGCCCTTTTCAGACAATTCTTTGGATATTTTGCTTTAGAAATATATTAAATAAACAAATTACCAAAAAAAAATATAAAAAAAAAACGTTTCTTGGTTGTTGTTGGTGTTTATTTTATATATATTATTATTATTTTGTACAAACATTTCTTTAGTGTGTGCAAATATTTCTAACCCATTGATTCCCTCCGATAATTGACATGCAAGGTTCTGAAGGAATAATCTATGTACATATATTTAAAACATCGTACAGAAAATGTCTCGAAAAACCTCATCAAACCCAACAATCCATAGAACATCAAACTTAAATGTGTGAAAATGATACATCGAATTTATTTTAACAGGGAGAGAAAGGCTGAAGAACAATCCCACTCCCCAACTGAAAACCGCACTTGTACTCAATTTGAGATGCGTTAAAGAAAGGCATTAAATTAAACACACATTGTATCATGCGGTATTTCGACCTATAAATGATATTTGTCTTTGCTCTTGATTCCGATTCCCTATAATTCCATTCTTTGTAATTTCAATAAACAAACGCTTTTATCACAATAATCAGTGTTAAGGTACATATCAGGTTATTGATCTGATATCAATAATATTGATTTTTGGCCTGATTGGCAATCGGACGTATACATGGTCACACTTACCTTTGTTTTACCTGTATTATCGTTAGTAATTTAATGTTGATATCTTTATGTTTATTTCATCTTGTTTTCAGTTTCCTGTTTATTTTTTGTACAGGTGAAAGAAGGAATCTTGATTGAAGTAAGGAAACGAACAAAAGAAATCTAGATTTCTGTTATCTAAGAACCAATGCTGATCTTGTTTTTTTTCTTTCCTAACTCGATATCTCACAATTACCTTATCAAAAAAGCATCCGACAAATAAACACTGTTCGAAGAGGAAGAACTGTTTATTATAACCAATTCATCATTTTGTCATTATCAATATTTTATTTCAACATTCGAAAGACAACGGTTTACACCATTAAATATGTATTAAAGTGCATTTGATATTTGAATTAAAACAAATTCAAGTGCTCCATTTGTATAAAACACGCATGAAATCGTCACTTTAAATTCATGACCTCCCGTTATTTCAATTAACGACCATTTTATTATCTCGACAATCTATGTCAAATAACACGTCAGATGTTCGATCTAAGTACGATAGTATTGGTCATTTCGAAACTGATAAGCAATCGGACGTATTTATGATCACGCTTCCTTTGTCTTAGCCGTGTTTATCATTAGTAATTGAATGATGATGTTTTCACGTTCAATGTTATCTTGTTTTTGGCTTCCTGTTTATTTTTGAAAGTCTGACTGATGGGAGATTCTAACAAAAGAAAGCCAGTTATCTTCTCTTTCTAAGGTTACAATATTGATTTCACTTTTTACAATAAAACTTCTAACTTTAACAGTTTCCTTTCCCTCTACATATTGTGGATGGAAAGTTCACGGTACGCCTACTAGGTGAACTAATCATGATACAAAGATAGTTTGTTTCTATGAAATGACTCTAACTATTCAAGATAAGATGGACATTTTTTTCATTTTGAGTATTTTTCTCATTCCTCAAAACGCAAAAGGGTCTGGCCAAAAATCTCACAAGTTAGAAACAGCCGTTCCTGTAATAAACTAATTTGGGAACTACGATTAAGGTGAAGATGCATTGCTTTATTAGATTAGATTTCTTAAATATCTAAAGATTCAAATTCAATATCATTTAAGCAATTATGAAAATGTAAAGTACATAACACATATCAAATTTGTCAAATTTGGCAAAAGGGCCTGGCCAAAAATCTCACAAGTTAGAAACAGCCATTCCTGTAATAAACTCATTTGGGAACTACGATTAAGGTGAAGATGCATTGCTTCTTTTCATAAGGCTCTCATTCCTAAAAAACGTTTTAGCGATAAGTATTTCGAAATGTAATCCGTATACTTCTACATATATAATCGCCGAATTCCAACCCCTACCAACCGATAGCAAGACAATTCTAGCATCCCAAAAGGTTTAAGGTATATGGTAAAACACAGCCGTACCATATGTTCTGCAGATTAATCTGAAATGATCCATTTTGAAGCAATAGACGCTTTATCAAAAGGTCTTAGTACGGCCATAAGAAGATCCAGAAAAATAGGCTAATCCGTGCAATAGCCATGAATGCATTCTTTATGAACAAATATATCACGTATATCCGGTCAATGTATCTATCTTCCCGATAAATAAAAGGCGACCCAACTGGCAATACCTTTATAACGACTCAGCATAAACAGGAAAATAAGTCGGCGAGGCCATGCTATCATCTTTTATTAGATTAGATTTCTCAAGTATTTAAAGATTCAAATGCAATATCATTTAAGCAATTATGAACATGTAAAGTACATAACACATATCAAATTTGTCAAATTTGGCAAAAGGGTCTGGCCAAAAATCTCACAACTTAGAAACAGCCATTCCCACAATAAACTAATTTGGGAACTACGGTCAAGGTTGAAGATGCATTGCTTCTTTTCATAAGGTGTTATACTACATTACTATTAAGTAAAAAAAAAAAACAGATGTTTTTTAAAAAAGAAAACACCTAAGCTCATTTATATGCTTATATCTGAATTCTATTTGAATTTGGTATATTCTACATGTAGATAGAGTTATGCTGAAGCATATCTCTCTAAACAACCAATTTTCTAATACCGAATACCAAAGCGAATGTCAACTGGAAAACAAATATACAGAAAACAAGAACAACAACAAGAACAACAACAAAATGAAAAACATTGACAAACTAATGTTATGTTTTTAATAAAACAAACGGGGAATGTCGTTTTCTGCTTTAGCGCTGTTTTGCAACAGGTCCTAATTTATCACCATAATTAGCACTAATACAAGCGATAATGATCGTGTGTCAAAAAGTAAATAATGACGCCATTATTACTAACGCCTAAAACAATTGAGACTCGTGCATATGATAACTTCAAAAAAGCCTTCGGCAATATTCGTTTGACCGGATGTATTTGGTACGAGCGCGTGTTCATAATGGTGTTTTTGTAGGAAGAAAAAATACAAAAAAGAAATGCTGTGCTATAAAGAAGAAATTGCAGCACATAACAATAAAACAAAGCTTTCAAAAGCAAAATCATGTGTAGCCATCTTGTTATTCAACATTTACAATTTTTCGCTAACAATTTTTATTTACCCTAATACGTAGACATGAACCCAAATACGATGAATTCATAACGCCATCAAATGAGTAAAACACTTTTTTATGCAAGAATTATGCAAATGAATCTACCATATTTAAATAAATCCCATAAATTACGGAAGATCAGGGTGCAATATTGTTTCACTTTCGCCACAGGGAGACACCATTATCCGCGCCGTTTTTTTGTTTATTTTGCGGACCGCGATCGCCCGATCATGGCAAGATTACGATTACCCCTACAATGGCTGAAGGCGGAGTTACCGCTAATTTCGGGCTACCCGCAGATTAAACGCCGATAACGTCGAATTGCGGGTAGCGAGAGAGGGCAAGATGGTAAAGACGTCTGAGCCAATCAGATTCGAGTCTCGATGTGATTTATCGTACCCCGTTCCCCTATATTAAGTCACTCATTTGCGATGGTTGAGGTATTGCAAACGTCATCCACTGATTGATGAATGTGCTCACATACAATTGGTTCATCTGTGACTTCTTCTGAATATTCCTACCCGAGTGTCTTATAATAGTGTTACTGATCTAAGAAACTATCATTTGAAGAAGCATACAAATAGTTCTCTAACATAAAGTGAAGTAACATTTGTGTTAAGCTAAAGATTAAGTTGTGGATATAAGTGAATATTTTCCTCCAAGGATTTGTATACTGGTAAGTTGACATACATCAATATATTGATATATTTGATGCCTTCATTTAAGGTTTTACGCATGCCTGTAATGCTTGTAATGTTTACAGATAATTGTATTGAAGTCAAAAATATATCAAAGGAAATTTGATGAAAAAAACAACAACACCGTAACCCATCTCAGAATTTGCATAAAACCTCACTTACGCCTTCTCTTGGAGAGCACTGTATTACTTACATTTCGTTTCCGATTAGCAATATATTACGTGACTAATCATATTGTTTCATATCCTTTGTTCAATGAAATGAACATCTTTATAAGGTGACTCAATTGATGCGATATTCGTTACGTCACATACTACTGATTGGATAAAAAATATATCTATAAAACATCTCATGTGCAACAAGGCTGGCAACGCCATACATTGTTTATAGGAAACGAGAACTAAATATTAATGTCACATTACACATAACTCTACTTTCTAAAGAGTGTTAAACATCACAGAATGTAAACATGAATTTCCAAGAATTTCATGTTAGATTCTTTGAATCGGGAATGAGGGTACTATATGGCCCGGGTGATTATGTTGTTATTAGACTCTTAACTCGGGGCCCTGCGTAAGACCCCCACGAGCGTTGCTGGTTTCGTATGAGTATCATTTGGCAACCAGTTTCAGAGCCATAGCATTGAGAGCTGCAATATACTAAAAGCATTGTTTTGGCACACTGTTTTAACCATACTAGGAATATGATAACGAATATATGCCAATCAACCGTTTCTTCGTGGAAGCACATTTTACTTTCCTAATGTCCCTAATTGATACACAAAGACGCTTTATATGTTTGTCTGTTCTTATTGACGTGTTTGTTTCTGGACAACATTTTTTCTTTTTATTTCTTATACTGTATAAGCACTGTAACTTAAGACTGGGACAAACTTTCTTTTATTTGATTCCAAATAGGTCTGACGTTGCTGTCAATATATATCATAATAGATTGTTGACTGTTTTTTTATGAAAGCTGCTAACCGTTCGAATAAATGAATCCTTCGAACACCGCACTCAGCCATCGTTTCATCTAAATCAAAATGCTCATACCTATAACCATGGCTATCATAAAAATGACTATCATTCTATAGAATCATCAAGTTTAAACTAAATATTGCTCTCTCAGAACTCTATGACAGATATAATAAACAATCATCTGAATACTTGTTACGTATTTTCAGACAAACATCCACCCAAAACAATGTCTTCCATGAGCCGATGTTGTGATACAGGACGCCCCATTGCCGTGGACCCGGCTTCTGGACGCACCATATGCTCTTGCCAAATGCAGCGAGGGGTACCATCGTATTTATCGCGGGTACCCACACTACCAGAAACCGTGTATGGAACGGGAACCGGCTTGTACCCGCAAACCAACATGTTGTCCGCAATGTATAAAATGGTAAGAAAGTACTAGATTCAGATTTGCTTTGCGGTTTTGTCAAGCAGCCCCGATATTTCACGGAACTTCTACATTCAATTTTTGAAACCATTTTTCGAGGGCAGAGGAATTGGTCGTATTATAAAAGAGTAATTCGTCTGTAAACAATTAAACAATTGTTAAGAATAGATTTGGTGCAGTGTTGAAACCTTTTTATTCCAAATGTTTCCAAATCATATTACTTGCACTCAACAAAGAAAAGAACCTGCTTTAGCCAAACTAAAGAAACTAATATTCAAACGAATTAAAAGTAATAAATACGAGTTGATTTTACTTATAAATACCTAAAACGTGTTGGTAAAAATTGTTTGGGAAAAAGCAGTATTGATGTATTGTTATCATTTGCAAAACGAAATAGTTAAAACCTATACTCTGATAAAAGAAATAATACTCACTCAAAACTTGTTATGGTCAAATTCATTTGACAAAGCCATTGCATGGTCTAGAAATTGCCAATATTTTATTTGACTTGATAAAACCTTATATAAATTTTACATATCTATGTTACTTTTTACAGTACGGGCATGATGGTCAGATTGATCCTATTACGATGACACAAGGAGGACGCCATCCTTCTCTACCAATGACGGCTCACGCTATTGCAGCACACCCTTATGGCATTGGGTAAGTGATTTATTGTTGTATGTTAAATAATACTTGTTTCTTGAATACGAACTACTTACAGCTTTACGCATTCATATCCAATCATACCGAGGGAGCAATTACTGCAACAATAATAAAGTTCTCAAAAAGGGTGTTACATACAGAGATATTAGATTTTAAGTAACTGATTTGTTAACGATTATTTCTTTGCAAAATAAACTTTAATTTATTGCTATGATGATATTTCAAAATATAACAAACACAAACACTATTTACTATAAGGACACCCATTACACAAACAGGAACACTCTTTATAGAAGAACATTTCTGTATTCGCCATGTGAATAGATAATACTTTAATATCAAAATGATTCAAACAAGAAAAATAAAAAGAAAACAAAAAGTGAACAAATCACACACATACTATGCCAACCACTGCTTAACACATTACTCTTCTCACATTATAGCTACCCTGGGTTCGACATCAATGGAGTCCCGCGAAAGAACGCCACTAGGGAGACTACAAGCCCCCTAAAGGCGTGGTTATACACCCACAAGAAGAACCCGTACCCCACCAAGGCCGAGAAGATCATGTTGGCCATCGTAACGAGAATGACCTTGACCCAGGTGTCCACGTGGTTTGCGAACGCCAGAAGGAGGCTGAAAAAGGAGAATCGGCTTAACGGAAAAGAGGATGATACACTTTCGGATATTTCCGGCAATGGTAGGTGACCTTTTGAACGTTTTGTGTTAGATTTAGCTGTATTTGTAACCCATTGTGCATGTAGATTTGAATTTTTATCAAATGAAGAACTTGTCCCCTGACTGATTGACTAGTAGAATGCGTAAGAACCTTCTCAGCTTGGCATACCTCTATGGGAAGTGAGGTTTGGGGTCCCCCCTCTTACATTTTGAGATGGGCATCACAACATTACTGCTAAATGTTTGTATTAACAAAATGAAAGTGTTCAAAGATTGATAGCTCGTCAGTTGAATACTGTTAAAGAGTCTTTTAGCCTGCGTTTATCTTTTCTGTGTCACACAAAATGGTCATTTCACCTTCACTAAGATGAAAACGCCTTTTAAGACTCGGACTAAGAGAAACAGTTTGATCGAGTTTCTCCAGGACACACTATGATTTATTGATTGCATTGGAATCTTTTCAATTTCAATGACTAAATATTTCAATTAATGCTTTTATTTTTTTTACCAATACGGTAAATGTCTTTTTTTTATTCAGAAATAATTATTAATGCCACACTACTTTCTACATATATTTGAACATACATATATCTTTTATTTTTATATGCTGAAACTACATTATGCTAACACGAGATCCATCTTTCTATTTATAGATGACAGAATTGACGTGGATTCCTCCGCCGATCAGCTTATATTTCGAGACGCCGATGACGTCAGCAGTAACGCCGGAAACCTCTCCGACATTTCGGAAGCCTCGGACACAAACGATCACAATACAAAGACGAGTCGAATTGGCAAAAAGTGTGTGCAGAAACTATTCTCTCCAGACGGACGAAACGAACTTTTCCTCGAAAGAATCTCATCGCCGGAAATAGCCGAACACGAATCCCGAGTGAAATCGGATAATATCGAAACTCACTCGGCTATCGTCGATGATACACACAAGTGTGATGATACACAGGAAGTTGTTAAGGGACATGTTAATGATAATGCCAAGACTAATGGCGTTGTAGCTGGAGACATTCGTGTTAGTTCGGACAAAGTGACCGTTCCTGCCCCACAACAGAAACCAAAGATTTGGTCTATTGTTCAAATGATTGGATGAAGGGATGCCTTGTTTGTTTGTATGCTTTTTGCTATTAAAGTTGAAAATTGAAAAAATAACGGTTTTGAGTTTTTGTTCACATACATGTGTATTTTATCTTATTTCATTTCTTATTGGCTCGGGCGTCACTTATAACGTTTTCTTGGTGGGAGTACGCCCCTGGAATATCTATTTGTTCAAGGATAACAGAGAAATTTCTCGTAGATTCCTTGGCGGAGAGTACGCCCCTGGAATATCTATCTGTTCAAGTATAACAGAGAAATTTCTCGTAAACCGCAAGTTCTTCATCTGTCATTGTTTCAACCCAATATCACAGAAGCAATCTTATCTTCCTAACTTCCTAGTTGTTTGTATCGTCATGAATTTGATTGGAGCAGTCATATCATCTAACATTCGAGATTTGGCGAAATGTTAGAATGGATTGAAAAAAAAAAAACAAGAAGAAACAAATAAAACACTAAAGACAAGTTAACACACCGGCTTAACAAAAAGCGTCTAAATACTACATACAGAGTAATAACCCATTGATAACCTATTTTATATTTTTATTTTAATGCTTGTATGGCCTAAGTATGGGAACAAGGATATTTAAGACAAAGATTTTACGTCGGGGACTTTCCTGAATCGACACCCGACATCAGTTAGTTTGGCAAGACATTGCGTTTTACGAGATATTTCTCTTTTAGTCATAGTTGTGTTTTCAGTCGTCATTTACTTATATTCTAACAAGTAAATGCTACTCACGGCAAGGATTCGTATCATCTTTCATGGTGTCACTAAAGACAATGTTAACTGTATTCGCCTATGCCATGGTGCCAGTTTTCCATTGGAGCTGTTTAAAACAGAGTCCCCTCCCTCGCCCATTCTGCACAGGTCTTACTTTATATTCAAATGAGCAATTCAAAAAGAGAATGTGGGATATTATGAATTTTAAATACGTCAACAATGTCAAACTAATTTGACCGCGTCACGAGAATGTAGCCTTAAGGAATTTGCATTATTCAGTATTTTTGCCTGTCCGTTTTGAGATAATCGGTTCCCATGTGTTTTAATAAGACACCCACACATTTGTCAGTTGTCAAATGTATACCTTTACCAATACAATATGTTAAGATAACCCTGTATTTTCTTGGATTTCTCTATAACTAAAGTTAAACGTTCTCACCACATTAATCTAAATGAACAAAATCAATCGATTTGAAATAAAAAAAATGCACACCATCTATTCATGACCCCAATTCTAATTCATTTTTTTCAAAGACGAAACCGACACACGTTGGTACCTGGTTATGTCTAAAACCCGCGGCTCGATTTCATTGGTTACTTAAAAGGTATCACCGTGTCCAAATTTCAATTAACATGAAAAATGACATATTAATGCTAATCTATTGCAGCAGGGCGTCTCTTTCGCATAAAAGCGCAAGGTTGCAGACGAACGCGCAATATGGTTCCCGTAAGGCGTGCATGGAACGTTTGATTTAAAAAAAAATCTAAAAAAAAAAGAGAAAAATCCAGATCATCCAGACGTTTGTTATTCTATTTTTGTCATTTGTAGCGAAAGTCTCCCTTCGTTCTGAAACTGAAGTTTTACTCTCAGTTGTCATTTTAAATGTTGAGTACTCTTATGTGATTTGATCTTGTTGGATGCTTCTCCAGTAAAACATTTCCCCTGAACATTTTGTTACCGAAGGATATAACATATTAAATGATGACTACTACAATCGATCGGGTATAGGTCAGAGGTGGAATCACGTACTAAAAGCATCAAACACATGACATCGTAACCGACATCAAATGCATTGTTTCAAATTTTCAGATGATTTATAACCTTGTTGAACATGTTGGTCAATATTTTTGGGATGTATAAACAAGATTTTCCTTTAGATCACCGGATAGAATTATCATGTCTTGTCCGATATACAGATATTCATCCTGTCCTGTTGCGCAACCATAACCTGCAATAAGAACGAAAGCCAATGTAGTAGTGAGTGAGCACATCATGTTATACGTCACCTTTGTATTAGCCGAAAAATACACTGGTGAAAGGACAAAAATAATAAAACCATACATGTTATATTTCTGAAGCAAGAGCATCACATACACAAATTAAATTCTCGGTCTGTGTTGCAATCAATACAGATGTGGAAGACTTTGAAGATGCTTGTTCCAAGAAAAGAGGACATTTGGAACGTAGGAATTAATTTCTTTAAAACTGCACAAGAGGATGAATAGAAAGTGGAGGCCAAATTAGATCGTTTTTAAAGTACATAAAGGAAGTGTATTTACTCCAAAAGCGTTATACTCCAAAAGAGTGACATCGCTTTTGAGATCTACCATATATAAATCTCCTTTCTAATTGTATATCAATCTATAACACAAAGCTTTACTGTGTTAACAACATTTTATTTTGACTTTTAAACGTTGTCTTCTTTGAACAAGCACCTTTAATGTGCAGCTTCATTGTTAGAATGTTAGAAAAAAAAAGAAGAGGGGACGTTGAGAAATGTCGCGTCAAGGTTCTGCGCCCTCAGCGCATGGAACGCCATTAAAGAGTGTTTAAAATATGATTAAAATATGATTGAATGTCAATGAATCTGATTTATGGGAAGCGAGTTAGCGGGATATTTGTTGCTAGCACATAATCACATTTAGGGGACGCGGTGTCCCAACAACGCCCCGCTTCCAGTGCGTGTTGAGAGCCAATAGCCGAGCCAGTCTGTTATGTTGCCGACCAGGAGGTGTTTTCATTTAAACATACCTTATTGCCAATTTAACAAATATTACACAACATTTGTTATAGAAATATATCATTAAAATTGGCAAAATGGTCTGGCCCCACGTTCTCACAACTTAGAAGCGGCCATTCTCCTTTGTAATTGCATAATCATAAGAGTGTTCTTAACCTTTTGTTTCTTTAGCATAGTAAATTAACCTGGGGATGTTCGAAACCAAACTCGGTTACAATTCTATTATACATGTACGTAAAACAAACCGTTTGCGACGAGATATAGTCGTCTCTCAGCTCTGAGTTATAATACTCATAATTATTTGGAAAAGGAGCCTTAGGCGTGAAACATAGATAAAGCAGCATGGGTGATTAAAAAACGGGAGCATGAACAGGTGCGCTGGTCGTATGGATGGATATAACTGTACACGTATACACATTATAAAACTGCACAGTTTTCCAATCCAAGCGACCTCTTCCAATGTTGCCAACTTACCTTATGTATACAATTGAGAAATGCGTAATGTCACAGTATTTTAAGGGAATTTCAAGACCATTGAATGGTCAACATTACAACCATTATGCCCCCGAAACATATTTTAGCATGAACCGATGATTTTTCTCCTAAGATGGTAAGGATATTGATATTTTATTGATGCTTCATGACAAAAATATGAGAACTTCTAAACATTTTATCATTCTGAAATCAAATCAAAAAATGATTCTTTTTTCAAAGACCTCTAAAACTACCTTAAAATGTTCACATAAAACTCATGAATTCTATTCAAGCCTTATTATATTTCATAAATACCAATTAACTTTACTTTTTAAAGTGACATTTTTCTTCTACCGTTCCGTTACCAAAAACATTTTTAACAAGGTTTTTATATGTTTATAAAAAGAAATCATTTTTTCGCGACACGGTGGGCCCGTTTTCATTAATCCCGGTGTTCAAACACCCAATCTATCACGATTTCTATGGGAGCTTGCGGAAGGTGCTTTAGTGGTATTAAGTCTTTATCTATTTTTGATGGAGTTATGTTTTCAATTTGTTCACAAACCGTACCGCGAATTGATATATTTGTCGGCAAGCCACCGCCGGTAAGTTGTTCGCGACATGCAGTCGGCGCCAGTCAAATTGTGACGGTTTGTCGCCGGGTGCTACCGTTTATGATTATCATATGAGGGTTTTCTTTCTCTTTCTTTCGTTTGCTTCTTTGACTTGTGAGCTTGTGAAACATGGATGGGTTGTCTTTTGTGCGCAGTTTAAGCTCGTTAGCTGTATACGAAATTCGATTAGCCATGCCTATTACTGAAAGGATTATTAGCCGACAAGATTGGCTGTACCTTGTTGTTAAAGTCATACTTGTGCTCATTTACACTTAAATTACAGTTCCCGGATAATTGAAGATTAACTCAAAAGAACTTTAAATTCCCTTTTACAGAGGAATTGAGACTGTAACACGTTCACATGATGCTTTCAAAAGAGTGAATACTATATGGTTTGTTTACAATTAGTGATAAAACAAGGTCAGCCGAGAAACGTTTGGAACCAATAAAACCCAAGACATTCTCCATTTGGGATGTTCATGTTGTTAATATTGGATAAATGACAGTATTTTTTGTGTTTCGCGTCATGTATAAATACATAATGACACCAGTATTAGTTTCAATCATTATCAATATATACTAAAGAAATTATAAAACAGTTTCAACATGGACATGCTTGTATCTGGTTGTTACTAAGGTATTTAATTAACATTATATGTTTCCTGACATGGTCTCTTAGAGCTTTTAAGCATTTTCTCCATGGTTATTATCTACTTATTTGGAAAAAACATTTATAAAATGACCCTGGTATTATTGTAAATCATTGCTGTTTTAAATTATAGGAATAAGAAAACAGTTTAACAAGAACTGTCTTCTGTTTGTCATTGTTGTAATGCTTTTTTGATGACCTTGTTTGCTTGACGATATAACTCTTAAAGCTTGTTACCATGTCTTTTAGATTGAAGACCTATTCATTCGCCAATATTTATTAAATGACCCAGGTATTATTCTAATCCGTTTTATTCCATACGTAAGGAAGTAGATACTACCTTAAAATTGAAAAAATCCTGTGTTTTGTAGTCCAATGTGTTACCTGACATCGACCCTTAGAGCTTCTATGTATATCCTTCATAGTTATTATCTATTTATTCGACAAAACATTAATCAAATGACCCCAATATTATTCAGAATCACAATTGTTCTATTCTCAAGAAAGTAAAAAACTGTTTAAACATGAACAATCTTGTATTTGGTTGTTGTAAATGTATTTAAATAGCATTGTGTGTTTCCTAGCATAGACTCTTATAGATTGTAAGCATTTCCTATATGGTGTTTATTCATTTATTCGGCAAAGCATATAGCAAACGACTCCTGTATTATTGTAAAGCAGTGTTGTTTTACATCAAGGGAATGCGAAACTAGTTTTCCAAGAACTGTATTGTAGTGTATTGTTGTTATGCTATGTAATGTCTTTGTTTCATGTATCAAATTGTTTATAAGTTTGATAAAGGTTACCAGGAGTAACAGCGAACGAAAACAATGGAAAGGTCTACCCAAAACAAAAGTTGGGACACAATGACGAGGCGGGAAGACAAGAGGTTTCATCACACGGCGATACCAACAAACCGTAATCCAAGATGGCGCCAGAGGTCTCGATGATCGCTACTCAGCACACTTGTAAACAATTTATTATCGGACCTACCCGGTGTGAACGACTTGTAATTGGTTTCAAGAGATCGAAAAACTATACAGACACATCGATGGTGTGGGGGGACAGTACTGGAATCACAACGGGGAAACGGCGAATACGAAACCGAACCGGAAGCGGTAGGTGCTTTAGTAATGCACAAAGATATTGGAAAATGAATAGTTTTATCGGGAAACGCGACTTCCACTATCAGTGCTTTGATTAGGCTGTTTCATTAACATGTGGTATATTAGGGGTTCTTCCCGTTACTTGAATGGGTTGATATGGCTGTCCAATAAATGGAAGAGTTGTTATGTACCAGCCAGCCATAGAATGTCATTTATTACCTGTTCTTTTCATTCATTATTTGTTGTCTTAATAATTAACTTGCAGACAATCCCATACATGTTTTAAAAATGGCTATTACACGGATTGAAATTTTAAACATTTAACGATAAAAGTCTACTATAGATAAAAAGGGTAATATGAACAAATGGTTACCAAATTACAAAAAGACTAGACAATGATATGATTCTCTACTCCTATCATAACCATTTGGAAAAAATATAGCACACATGTTTTGCGGATATACATTTTTACTAGAAAAGCACTAATTTCACAATCATTCAATAAGGCTTTAATGGTGTTTGAAATAATTGAAATGTAGATACTGCAAATGGTCATTGATTTAGTTAAGATAATTACCTAAAGCATCAAATTTGAGAAAAACAAAACAAAGAATGCGGACCGGAACCGGAAATGCTAATATTTATGTCCAGCGCTGTTCACGCCGCCCGATAAAGTAGTTCACATGCTGACCGACTGAGTAACGCATTTTTCACGCGGCAGCCCTCTTTTTTCTCGAGGCTCAAGTTGAAAATTGACGAAAACATCGCCTAGAAAAATATTTCAACTCGCCACTTGAGGCGTACAAACATGTATGTCAAGCGAGGGCTTCTTGTGACAGCTGGATACACATTTATTTACAAACCGACACAACACCGTCGCCATGTTTGCACGATTCCGCCGTCGCGTATTACTGCGCGGGGTCCCTCCGATCGAGTCAAACTAATTTGACGTGATCGGAAAACATTGAAAATTGTGTGCATCAGGCAATATCTTAGCCAAACTAGTTTGACGAGATCGGAAAAGATTAAGAAATCTTTGCATGGCGCAATATCTTAGTCAAACTAACTTGTTGGGATCGGAAACTATTGAGAAATTTTTGCATTAGGCAATATCTTAGTCAAACTAATTCGACGCGATCGGAAAATATTGAGAAATCTTTGCATTTGACAATATCTCCCGTCACGTCAAACTTTCGACCCATTCATATAATGATGGACATATACGACACAACTTTTGTCGTAATGTTTGAAGACCAATATTTCAATTGTTATTGTGAATTAACAATTTTTCTTACCAACAGTTGCGAGTTAATCATTTTCATTCAATCCGTGTCTTTATTCCGCATATTAATTGTGTACGATTGGTTTAATTAACACTAGGTGACGATATTTTGCTCCCGATAATTTTTCTCTGCGCATGCGCGTTGTAATTTGCAAAACCTACCTTTTCGTGTTTTTAATTGTTTAACAGGAGTTGATGCCGTTATTTGGTAATATAAAAGTTTATTTTACATATCGTGTCTCATCAATCGACTTTGAATGGCCATTTTGTGCTTAAAATCCGAAAATATAAATTCGAAAAGTCCGACACTATTTCGATCCTTCGAAATTCCGAAGTTAGATCGCCCCATCAGAATACAAAAAGCAATCGCCGCGGCGAATCATTTTGACTACTCCCGATCATACGTGTTAATAGCGACCCGCGGCTTCAAGTGGCCGTTCCGACAAACATTCGAAGGTTTGATAATAACACGTAAATTTCAATTAGGGCCCGGGATTAGCGACCGGGTAAACAAAGCCCGCTTCGTGCGCAGTCCGGATTACAACAGAACAGAACAGAACAGAACAGACTTTTATTTAGACTTGTACAAAGTACATCATCTACAACATATATAAAGTACAATTTGATGTCAACGTGACAAACATATCATGACAGTTACAAGAAATAGTTATGAAAAGAAAAAAAGAAAATATTAAGTTGTTATCTTTGTTATCTTTGGAGGTAAACATATACATAATTATGAGTCAGTATTTAAAAGAGCATTCCTTTTTGTAAGAGTCTCTTTAATAAACAAACATAGCTTAATTAGTTCATCTTTCTGACAGGTCTGTAATAGAATAGTAAATTTATAAAATGAAGGTCTAATGTAGTACTTTTTCTTAATATACTTTTGTCTGATGCTTGCAAAACATTGACAAATACATATTAAGTGATATTCATCTTCGACGTCAGTGGAATTACATAATAAACAAGTTCTTTCTTCTCTTGGTAATCGGTTTCTAGAATATCTTCCTGTTTGTATGTGCAAGGGGTGACATGATAACCTAATTCTACAAAAATAAAATCGAAAGCTTTTTGGAAGTATATCTAAATAGGACTCATATCCAAAAAAAAGTTTTAACAGACTTATACATGTATAAAACGGTGCTAGATTCTAATGTATTGATCCAACCTTGTTTGAACGTTTCAACTAGTCGTAGTTTAAATTCTGCAAGAAATACCTTAACATTAACAGTTTGAATATTATCAAACATATATGAAAATCCATAGTCATTTAAAAGGGTTTTAATGTTACTAATCCAATTCTTACGGCCCATTATACAATCATTTTGGGCTATATTAAATACAGACTTCAGAACAATATTGTCAGTAGTGGATAGTTTAATCCAATACTTGATAATACGAATATATCGTGAAATATATAAAGGATAACGACCCAGTTCACCATAGACACTAGCGTTACACGTATTAGATTTTACTCTTAATAGCTTCTTGCAGAATTTTAGATGGATTCTTTCTAGTTCCTTTGATTTCGTGTTACCCCAGACCTCGCTTGAATAATTTAAAATCGACCCTACAAAGGTATCAAATAATTGGCATAGTGTTTTAGGTTTAAAATCATAAATATTACATTTCGATAAAAGTACATACATGGCCTTAAGAGATTTCCCAACTAAGTATTGCTGGTTTAATTTAAAGTTTCCAGTATAGTTTAGAACAGTTCCAAGATAGTTAAAATCATTTACTACTTCAATATGCTGATCGTTATATGTCCATCTTTCCCCGGTAAAAGTCCACCACGTTTACGAAATACCATTATTTTGGTTTTACCTGTGTTCACAGAAAGACCCCAAGTGTTGCAATAATCATGTAAAATATTAAGATAATTTTGGACTTCTTCTGGGGATTTTCCAAGAATGGCCATGTCGTCAGCAAACAATAATAGAATTAAAACGATATCACCAATAAGCAGTCCAGATGTCGCGTCTTGCTGCAGAAACAATTCAAGGTCTTCAACAAATAGAGAAAATAAAAGTGGGGACATTACCTCCCCTTGACGGAGACCGACTGCATATTGAAAATAGTCTGAATAAGAAGAGCATGATTTAACACAAGATTTGACTTTTTGGTACATATCTCGAACAATCCTTAATAATTTACCATCAATACCATAATTATACATTTTCATCCACAAAGCATTTCTGTATATAGTATCAAAACATTTCATCATATCAACATAAACAACATATAACCTTTTGTTTTCATTAAGATAATGCTGGACTAAGGAGGTAAGAATAAAAAGTGCATCTACTGTTGATCGACCTTTCCTAAATCCGAACTGCGCGTCCGAAATAATGTTATTCTCTGAACAAACATGTTCGATACGTTTATTTAAAATAGTAGTGAACAGTTTCGAAAGACAGCTCACTAACGTAATGCCCCTATAATTATTGACATCATCGGGGTTACCCTTTTTGTGTATGGGTATAACGATCCCTTCAGTCCAACAATCGGGAAAAAACCCTGTATCCAAAATACAATTAAATAAATCACATAAATGAGACGACAAAATATCTGCACTTTCAATAAAATATTCGTTTAACAAACAGTCTATTCCATATGCTTTACCACGTTTCAACGTTTTAACAGCGTTTAGAAATTCTTGAATACTAATAGGTTGATCAAGCTCTGGAAAAGAAACATTTGGCAAGTTAAAATCATAAGTAGAACAAAAATATTCTGCTTCTTCATTTTGACATTCAAAGATATCATTACTAAGATTACAAAAATACTGCTGGAATTCTTCTAAAGATATATCATTTCCAGTATTTTGCGATTTAGATTTGAAATATTTCCAAAACTCTTTAGGTCTACTTTTCTTGAGAGCCTCAATCTCACACATTTTCTTTCTATAGCACTGGTTCTTCTTTTTCTTAATTAAGGTCTTATACTTTTGCTTGTTTTCACATAGAATCTGCCTATTGATGTCTGTTTTCTCACAGTTAAAAACTCTCAAGGATTTCAAATATATATTACGGGCATCCTTACATTCTAAATCAAACCATTCTGCGTTATTAAAACAACTTTCTGTATCAAAACGAGTAACCGGCTTATAAAAGCATTGTTTGGAAAAAAGAGGATCTCCGATACTGCGAAAAATACTGGTTAGACCATTTACAGCAGTATTGACAGAATCTCTTTCTTTACTATCTAAATTGTTAAAAATACTATTTATCTTTGGTAAATTTGCTATAATACTTGATCGAAACTGATTTTTATGTAGATCGTTCCATCTATACTTAATATCAGAATACTCATTCTGCTCTTTCAAAGTATTATGACAGAGTAAAGTAAAGTGTAAAGGGGCGTGGTCACTCCACTCAGTGAGTGAATCTATAGTAAAATCACCGACCCGTGAAAAGTTTTGCTCACTGGTTAACAAGTAATCAATGACCGATGCTCCGTTATGCGCGACAAATGTGTGCTTGTTAGTGAGGCCTATTCGCCCATTAACAATACGCACATTTGAAGACTTACAAATGTCTATTAACTTAAGCCCGTGATTATTGCATGTGCTATCTAAAGAGGCCCTTTCGAGGGTTTGGTCAGGATAGTAGTCTATATCATCTAAACTAGGATTAAATATATCATGAGATATGAAATCAGTTTTGTTACCTACTCTGCTATTAAAATCGCCAACTATATAAGCACACCCTTTACTGGCATATTCATGTATATCATTTTCTAAAAGATCAAACAAATCTACATCAAGAGAATTGTAAGCAGGAGAACCATCTCCCCAGATATAAACACCACATATATAGATATCCTGGTCAGTACTAAAATGGTTATGATCTAATTTAATCCATAAAATTGTATCATGATGATTTTTAACAATACTAATTGCATTTTTAAGATGCTCTCTATAATAGAGGGCTATTCCCCCACTACCTCTGCGTGCCCGTCTATGCTGAAATTTTCTATAAAGGTTATGGGAAACATAGCCATTTAAATTTACATCACTTGTTACATTTGACCATGTCTCATACAAAAATACAATATCATGCTTTGAAATAATATCTACAAAATCAATACACTGTTTCTTATCTCTAGTTAGTCCATGCACGTTCCATGAGAGAACAGACAGTTCACCTCCCTCGCACCCCTAGTCACGCACTGGTCTACCGTCTATATACAGTGTATCATAAGCAATCCATGCTCTTTTACCCTGGTCTCTTGCTTCCT
>OX401410.1:12416687-12440401 GCA_947846245.1 Cerastoderma edule | reverse complement strand
CTTACAACTCCTATCGCTGGATGGGCAAGCTAATGCCGCCGTAATTCGTTAGTTTGGAAGTTGGGGATTCGTTTGATTGATTGTTTGTGCGAGAAACATCAGCGGGGTATTCCACAAGCAGGCCGAAATGTCGTCTGGATTATCTGCCCCTTAACATAACGTTACTGATTTATAAGTGTACGACGGGAACCGGAGTAGCCAAAATACCTAAATGCAGTACTGGGACCCAATCACATGTTGAGATTGAGTATAGCACATAGAAGGGCATATGTTATCGATAAACTAGTAGGCCTCACAAACTAGTATGTATGAATCTAGAAACTTAATTAAAAACAACTTGTAATAATTGCAACTCTCAATTTATGGAGCTAGTAAAACCTAAAGATATCACGCTCGGAATAAATCAGTGGAATTACTTATTTTGAAATCAGTGTCAAATCACACGCAAAAAGAGTTTAAGAAGATACCATAAGATAAAAGAAAACATGTATAACAATCTGTTCAAGGGGTAGAGCATTTGCCTCGGTACACGAGGGTCGTTGGTTCGATTCCCGTGAGTTACAAGATCTGCCTTGCCACCTTTCATTAATCAACACTTGGCGCGAATACCGGTTACTGTATTTATCCAGGAAGCAGAATCGAGAGTGATTTATCTAAGTTGAGAGAACTTGTTTCATAATCGATGTAACATAAATAAGTTTAACATGACATTCGGAGCTATTGTCTCTTTATTGCGTCATTATTATTTTATGTATAGTGAGCAGGAACACTACTTGAAGAAATGATTCCTTCAATTTTATAGATAAGTTATTTTTAAATCTTTAGCTTGGAAGTATACGTTTAATCATATTACACTGTATATTGTAAAGAGAGCATACAACCATATATATTCCATGTAAACACCAAGTAAGACAACAACCATCATACATAATAGATTAGTAATACAATACATACAGTAGCCTACATTAAGAATTGAAGTCCTATTTGAGCATTGTTGTAGAATTTATGTGATTGATTGCCGTCAATTGATTATTTCCTAATAAATGTAGGGGGCAATTCTTGTGTTGTGCGGTCAGGAGTGAATGCTTTACTAGTGTGTTCCGTCCGGAACACTTTGAACGTATAATAACATGAATGGTTTCGAAAAGTATTCGAAGAGCATCGGTTACCTATTGACACATCTTGGGTAAGGGTTCGTCCTAAATACTGAATGACTGTCATAACAATGTACACGGATACTAAAATAAAAGGAAATTAGCCCCCGTCGCTGTTTTTAGCTGCAATTTATTTCCGTTAAGAGCCCCTCTTATGGCGCGTTTTGCACTGTCACCAAATTAATAATCTTTGTGGTAGGTAATGATTTTTTCGATACCCAAGTTGGGACGGAACAAACTTTAATAAATCAAAATCAAGGGACAATTCAAAATTATATCAACAAATAAACAAGCAAATAAATAAGCCATACATACAAGATAAATAGGCTTTTCAAATGATTTGACAGTTCGCTGTCTCATGTTAAGTCGTGTTCCAAAAAATAGATGGATTTCCATGCTCGAATGTATGTTTTAACCCATTACCAAACAATAACGACATTTGCCAAGTTTGTAGCAGACGGCTCAGAAAAACATTGTAGGAAAAGGAGAAATTGCTCCTAACGAGCAATTTCTTCTTTTCTGACAATGTTTTCTGCCCTATCGGAAGATTGTTTATCGATTACATCACATTTTGGAATTGTTATCTGCAAACTCTTTCAATGTGTGACAGTAAAAAATTTTGTATTTGGTATTTGGTAAAGGGTGAACGAAAAAGCATTACAAAAAATTCAAAAAATAAGCCCCCACGTTGCCTTTTAGAGTGGATTCAAATCACGCTCAATGTTTAAAACGGACCACGGGTGGCTTCTCTTAACTATCAATCGTCTTTTAAGATTTCTTTAATTTTAGAGTCATTAGACAAAGATAATTTAAATGGAAAAAGTGCAATATCTTTACGTCGTTCTTTGAGCAATGCTTTCGACCAGGATGGTACAAGAGGAAACACGATGGTTTTATTTGTATCTTATTATCTTATTTGAATGATTTGTTAGTTTATTTTTTCGATAGCATCGATATACAATTGGCGAAAAAAATGAGTTGTAGATCTTGTGAGAGAAGGTAACAACGCTTTGAAAGTCCTCATAAATGCATCGTGAGATTACAAACGGGGATGTTAATTCGCGCCAGGGAATCATTTGTTTCTATACTTTCAGGGCGTATTGTAAGAATTGTTCGCAATTCATTCAAAATCAGCTTCCAACCCAAGGAGAACCAATCAACCATCTCTTATATACAGTGAATCCGAACACGTCCGTTGCCAACAAAATTTCCGGATAACCGAATCATCCGTACTAATGAAGCAGAGCCTGTTTTTATACACATTAAGCCATAAACGGTCTGTATACACGTGTATACTTATAAACCTTTAGCAAACGCCAAATAATCTTCTGATATGGCAGAAAGCATTGTGGGGAAAGGAGAAATTGCTCGTAACGATCAATTTCTCCTTTACCCACAATGTTTTCAAAAGTCGTCTGCAACAAACTGGTCAAGTAATTCCGTTCCCTTACAATTTCGATCGGATTGCCAGACTTCCGGATTATCGGGGTCCGGATAAACGAGATTTCACTGTACTCTAAAGGCTGTAGATTTAGCTACTAGATCAACTTCTGCAAAGCGCACAGGCTGGTCTGGAATCTAGGCATTCCTTAGATATCACGATAAAGTGATTTTCACATGACACTGTTGTAAAGATATCCCAATGTTGGAGATAAATATCCCAAAATCACGAATTGTCGCACTTTCGCGCTAGCCTGCGATCGATTACCAATGAAAATATCAACAATTCCAAAGTGTCAAGTGGTCATTGCCGTTGTATACACAAAAACACGTGTGGGGTGAAAATATTTTTATAGCCCGTCATTGTGCACCTTCTTGTTCTTCAAAAGGCCATTTATTCTCCTTGACCACTGTCCACTCGTCCCTGAATGGTATGTTGATATTTCGCCGGAGCACGTTAATCTCGTAGAACGGACGGTAATTCACGGGAAATCACGTTAGATCACGTTGTTGAATCGTTCCCGATTATTGACACATTCGTGTTACATTTGGTACTCTTCAACTCTTCAGTGGTGGAAATTAGATTTGGTCTATGCCACGTGGGTCTGTTTTTGTAGTTACTTTTGACGGGTAATTGTTTATTTGAACAAGTCCGTACGTACACTATGGAATACCCATGGTGTGGTCTGGTCACGGAAAGCTGTGTCAATGTGATGTGTTGTATTGAACTGTATTGCCAACAGTATCGATTTAACTTGTTTTCCGCCTACAATGCCCAGGGTTTTATCCCCTTTAGCAGCCAACAATTATTTATCTACGTTTCTATGATACATCTGTATGTCAGCTTTAAGTTTGGAAAGCAACTTTCAAAGACGGCCAAATGAGCCACAAGTGCAAAATGGAAACAAATGTGTTGAAGATCAAACAAGTGTTTGATCAACAATAAGATTATTACATGTACACTGTTCCCGTTTTCTATCAGTGTTGTAGGTACAATTAATAATTATTATGTATCGATAAGAATTATTGCTTTAGGATTTTAACACTATCCTAAGCCTTGTTCCTAAGCTAGTACCACATTTCAAATCCTCATGTGTTTTGTTGTATTGTGGCGCTTTAAACTTAAACTAACCACGCTCACGGCGATTCCTTCGTTTGTACAGGTGATTCAAATGTCGAACTTAGTAAACAATTGTCGAATGTTGAAGTTATATTTTTTTCTCTACCTGAATCATCATTTTCTACGCATCTCTTTATATAGACAAATATATTACATCATAAAGGAAACACAAAAACAAAAAATATTCTGATACGTAAATCAGATTAACTGCACATATTAATAGGAGCACATATGAAATAATACTCTGCGAGTTCAACTAGACTCACATCCAAGCTGTTTATCTAAACAGAAAAGAAGGTTATTTTTTCATATCCATCATAATTATTATCATAAGAAAACATCCCTTTTTATAAATAAAACTACCAATGTAAGAAATAAACTTTGATTCGTGGAAAGCTGTTTATTTTCTTTCCCTTTTAGATTTAGAAACAAAGATTCTTTTACTTGTATGTGTTATATTTGCCTGTCTTCTACTGCATGAACGCCAAACATCCTGGAATCATACAAAAGGGTAAATGAGGATGAACAGTTTGTCCAATAAAAAGATAACCGATTTCCTCTATAAACAAACTGGACTGCAAGCGAATTTAAATTAGCCTCACAGTGTCAGAAAGTGACAATCAATTTAGAAGAAAAATCCACACTCAATTCTTCAAAAACATTTAGTTAGATTTGTAAGTATACCCATTTCTCCACAAAAAATCTTTAACGAGGTGAGCCTATATATTTTCTTTGTCGACAAAGTTATCAAATGAATATGCTACAAAGACGCTTTTAGAGAAGATATATGCATTGTCGAAATTAATAAACTGTTTATTCATGCAAGGGGAAGTGTTTAATGGGTATGAAATCGCTCATTAAGCTATAAATACGAGAGAGATAACATGCGTTAAATTATTATTCCCGATCCCAGAGACGTTAAATATCAAAATTCTGGATGAAGACTGTAATTTCACACCAGCTAGAGACACTTCTCTTTCAACTCAACCGGGCGACATTGGTGCAGCAGTTAAGTGTCGGGCTCTGGAAGAGAAGATCCCTGAGCCGATCCCCGTTTAAAGGGCTGAGAATTTCCGGGTGTAGCCCACAAATTGGCGCGAGTATTTGTTTAGTTTCCAAGAAGCAGCCATCGAAAGTGAAGGCAAAAGCATCAGGCTTCTGTCACAATCGATGTTAAATACATGTAAATGAATTCAAACTAAATCAAATGCGCTAAACGCTTTTAGAGAAGTGTATATCAAATACAAATATTTGACTCAAACAGTGTTGATGTGATGGAAAGCATATTAAACCAACCAGTTTCATCGTGAAGATAACATCACGCTAAATTTGGGTGGACATCTTCGCTCGCTTATAACACGGAGAAGACAGAAATAACAATCTTTACGAATCAGTGTTATTAAGTTCGATACTTAGCCCAAGTTGTCTCCCTTGAGTGTTGTCCCTAATCAACTTGTTAACTTTGTATATCGTATTCAGGTACAACACTTTCTGATCAATATGCATATTACGATACCGACTCAGTCTGTAATTGAAATGGTTTTGCGTGCATTTATTCTATGATAGCACGATAGCATTGAAGCAATTGAGTACTGATTTTGTCCATCAAAAATATACATGCGTAATTCTCCTGCAAATAATAAATGACTACACTTAATCGTATAGTATGTATTGTCTTATAACTTAATATACAAAACCTCACCTTAGTAAAGTTTGACTTGTAGATTTGATATTAAGTTATTCCATTCGTGATGGGAAAATGCTTTGTTATCATTTGTAAATACCAATCAGAAGAAAACAAGAAGCTGGCCATTACGTACAGTTACTCCCTTTTTTATAGTTTAAATTTATTTCTTTCTTTACATCGAATATGAAGCAAGTTCTTACAACGTAGATAAATCACTCTCGATTCTGCTTCCTGGATACATATCAGTACTCGCGCCGAATGTGGATTAACGAAAGGTCGAAAGGCATATCCCACCACCCAAGGGATTCGAACCTAGCATCCTCGTGTTCCGAGGCTGACGATGTACCCCTGGACCACTGGCCTTCACTTTCTCATAATTGTTTCAAGTTCCGCCTACTATCATTTGGTGCATTTAATCTAACAGTATCTATGAAGGTAAAGGGTCCATTGATCACTGATCGTATCTATGGCGGTTCTTTTCACGAGTAATTGAAACCTCGAGGTGCTTTGTTAATGATGATTATGTTTTTAAGTTTTAAGAGCCGCGTCGACAAACTCAGAGATCGTGTGTCCCTATCTTATTTCCGTGTTGACGAGCACATCGCTACAGTAACCGGACGGTTATTGCCGCAGTCGGGCCGTTCTGTTCGGTATAGTTTGGGATTAAGGTTCTTTGTCTCGAGATTAATTCAGTTTGTTCTTCACATGGATGAAAATTGAAGAATTTCATAAATCTGAAATCTCCAGACCTTTATCCTGAAAAGGCATGTTTGCTATAGCGTTGAATAGCGACAAACAGTCTCAAAATCTTGGAAATCAGGAACAATCCTGAACACTTTCAGCCATGTTTCATCCTGTTCGCAGATACACGTTTTGACCTTTATTTTAAAGGCACAAAAGAATTATGAATGACAAAAGACAACATTGCCCGAGACAAGCCATTTTTTCCTCTTATGAAACAATGGTTACCACCAAATGGTGTCCAGCAAAGAGGCATTTGTTTCCCCTCAGCATCAAAATGGAAAGAAATTTCCTTTTAGTACAATGATTTCCATTGGTCGAATATACGTTAATTTTTTGATAGCTGATATCTTTGTGATTTTGCTGCATATACGCTAAACGGGTTATGATACGACTAGGTCCTGTGTGGATGAATAAATTGGTCCAATAAATATACTGCGATAGGTCCTTAATTGACTTATAGCTCCTTCATTGACTTTATGCTTCCCTTCGATTATATTTGAGGTAAATGTTTTGAACCCTACTATATACGAACATGGTCCTGTCGCAAGGACGTTGGTGTTCTTACTATTAGCTAACCTTAAAGTGCTACAATATAAACCTTTTTTCTCAGTCGGCGACCTGATATTGTAAGCAATCAAGGCTTGTACCATCTTGCCTCCCAACCTGTCACTAACAATGCGACTCTGTATCGCATTTGAAATTTAAATGATTAGTTGTCGTCTATGTCGACTTCGAGTTACAGTAATACGAGATATGTTAAGTTGTTGGTTCCTTTTATACGTAACGATGTTATACAATAAGTCGTTATTTTGGTGTTCCATTATCCATTTCCCATTTTTATGTATATCCTGTAATGATCTACTTCTTTTATAGCATTTATTCAAAATACTCAAACAAAAGAAAACTTGTTGACAAGCGCATAACGTTCTTATGAAAACAATTCTGGCATTTTTTCTCTCAAAAGCACGATGATTTTCCGCTAATATCGTCGACAGAATCCATGATTTGAGGACATTGTTGGGAGCCCAAGGTTTAATAGTAGTAATCGGCAAAAATTCGCCTTTGGGACTTGGTTTTATATAACGATGTCATACACTCAGCAATTGTTATGAAGGAATATATCCAATGCAGCCCACCAGGGGGTATTCGTTACTGTATATTAACATTGACAGGATGTCTTTCTTTGATTACAACCGATCTTGTTGTATCTGCCGTTAACCTCAAACCTCATATAAGATTTTGTGAGTTGTCCAAATCGGAAATATTCAAAGAAAACAATTAAGTGGTATGGCTAATTGTGTTTTGAAATGTTCCTATTACACCACTTTAGCATGCCTCAATAGTTTCAAATTAACATACTAAAACATATAGGAATTATACATACATTCCCAGGTAAATGCTCATTTGTATGTTGTTAAGGAATTGATTCAAGTATCCTGGGCACACAAATTACTTTTGAACGTAGTAAAGGGTGCAACCATTGTCATCTACAACAGTAACACTATTTATTTTCACGACATTTTGCACGATTTGAATATGCATATTGAGGATAAATGGCATTGAATAAAGCCCTTGATTATATGATTCTATTAAGATTTATCACAATGAGACCCGTTAAGCAAGTCAATGCAGGGGCTGTTCAACGCTGTCTTAATAACAATAGGAAATAAATGACATTCGATTCTAAATTGATTAAACCAAAACTTCATGCAGATGACTGTGCTCACAGCACAGAGTTTTCAAGTATTTATTACACACTGTGAAACTATTTACTTGAACAGTTTCGGGAAAAAAGGTTCTTCAAAACCACGTTTAATTTGTACCAGAGCAGTGGTATCGAGTAAATATAGATCACAGGCAAATGAATCCTGGTATGTGAACAAGTTACACCAAGCCACGTCAATGTAAGATGGTGCTGCTACAAAGATATATGGACAAACGACAGCATTCTTTAAAATCATATGTCTTTGTTACTTTCTAAGCAAAAAACATCAAAATTAGTTTATTCTTTAACAGAATGTAAATGGAGGAATATACTAACCTAACATTGTTAAACTTCTGAAATGAGAGTAAATGAAAAAGAACCACCCGCTGGCTTTGGCAATAATATCTACAACAAGGGTACAAACCTAACAAGAAAACGACTCGAAGTCGGCAATGGGAGGCAAGCAAAAACATAGGTAGGCATTTATCACCACAATGAGAAGCAGACAAAGACAGTTGTTTAAAAATGAATACAAAAAATAGGGCGATAAAGCGCTCGGGATATAAAATAATTTGATACAATGAAATTATACGCGAACACAAACGGCGGCGGGTAAATTAGCGATAAAAACGCCCGACAGCTCCCTGGACAAGATTTACATCATTGTGTACGAGGGATTTCGTTACAGGCGGTAATGGGAAATCCGAGAAGCGACTTCCCAAATCGCGGCTTAAATATGATAATTTTCGGCTATCGCAAGATCGGGCCCATTCTAACGTCAGTTGACTGCCCTGATATCTCGCCTGATAAAAATAATGGAGTTTTTGCTGTAAATTAGAAAAATAACACGACAGGAATGCAGGTTGTCATTCGGTTAGCTTGTTGGGTTCTAATGTTGCATCCGTGGACAACTTGAAACATGGCCGAGGTTGACCTTGGAGATGGCTACAATAATTGGGTCAAGGTGGTCGTCTCCATTTCAAGCGCTTAAATGCAATGTTCATCCCGGAACAGACTGGAATCAAGCTGATATGATGCTCTTAAAGTCACATGACTGCAACTAAAAATATGTAAGGCACCAAACATTATATCGATAGATAAAGACTAGAATATAACAACCAATACACATCATTGGTCGAACCTCTGTTACTCTATAGCCCTTGTCAATGACGCCACGTAGAAATGTTTTATTTTTGAAGAGTGTAGTACGAAGTGAACCTTGCATTCTGCGAGGCCTTTCGAACCTAAAAGTTTCTCTGTAGCCCTGGTCAATGACGCATCGTTAAAATATGTTATTTCTGAAAGGTGTCCTACGAAGTAAGCCTTGCATTCTGCGAGGCTTATCTCAGACGGCCCCTTATCCAGATGGCAACACTTATTCAGGTTCTAGACACGAGGGCCGTTGGTTCGAATCCTATAAGTAGTGGAAATCACCTTGCTACTTGCTCCGAGTAATGGTACATCTATTGTACCATGGAACCAGAATCGAGAGTGATTAATGCAAGTTGTAATGACGAGTTTAACTACAAATCAATTAAATACAATTAAATTTGAAATGCTTAACAATTAGCCACGTCATTTGAATCGCCTCACTTTAAAGCATACAGTAAAAAAGGGACGTTGTTTTGGATGAGAACGGCAATATGTAACGTCATAGATGACAATAAAGATAGAGTAACCAGTTTTAATTCGTCACTTGTACTAAACTCTGTTTTAATTTGACACATTCAATACTTGAAATGTTAAACACAGTGTGTCATGGCACATTTTATGTCGCTGGAAAATAATCGCCATTTAAACATCGTTCTGTTTCCGACATACGGGTATCTTTCGTAATCTGAAACACCACTAACGTCACGTGGTATCATGTTTGTCACGTGGTTAGCCAGTCGTGGTCTGTTTCACACGGACACTCATTCATCACTCATTCATCTCGGTTGTGCCCGTGTAAGTATTCCGCAACATTTCGGGCAGTACACACGTTGACAAAGTTAGCAGAGGTGTCCCAAATGCAAAAGAATGCTACTGCAAACTTATCGAGCGTTTGACCGTCCAAAATCCTGTATGAAGATTAGGATTTGGACACTTTGAAAACTCCGTCAACAATTCTGTACGTATTAAGTATTGCAGAAGAAGTAAGCGAGCGATATCTTAAGATATACAGTATGATAACATACTTCTGAGACAAAAACTGACATATGCTAAAGAGAGAACATCGCTGCAATAATATGTGGTGTTTTGGTTTGTTGATTAAGAAAGAAAGAGAACAAACTATAATGAAACGATGAAACGAAATAAACGAAACAAAAGAATATCATTCTAATATAATGACTTCATATCTAAAGTAGAAAACTCATTCGTTAAACATAACTGCTAGGACCTTTGACGAGGAACTAAGTTCATCAGCCTTATTTGAAAAGGAAAACACCGTGCAATTTGATATTGCCACATTTCGGATAAACTGGTGTGGTTGGATGTATTTAACCGAAACCATTACCTTAGAAACGATGTTTTTCTTTATATTATGTTTACGCCTTTCTGTAAAGAAATCATAGTGGCAGTTTGATAAAGGGACCGACAAGGAACGTAACTCCTGAATGAATTAATCTAGCAGCACCTCCCGTTGTACTAAATGCACCTTGCACGTACAATCAACAATGCAAACCAAATGCAAGATGTTGTTTTTAAAGGCAACATGTATAGTGAAATAAACGCCTGACATGTTTATCATTAGCATAGACTAGTATGTTGAGGATAGACGAACTGGTTTAGAGCATCGGCTTCCACGCACTAGGGCTGTTGGTTCGAACCCTGTGAGTACCGGGACCGACATACAACTGCTCATCAATTTACTACTGGTAGCGTGTTGAGCAAGTAGTTTTGAGAATGTTCCTTTGTAAGGATAGTCTTTATAACTTGTTTTGGAATCGAGACTTACACATCTAAAGAAATTACATCACCAAACCTTTGTTTCCAACATTTCAATGAACATTAAACAGCATTACAAAATATACGCATGTACATATCTTTAAATGCTGTTTAACCGGCTTCAAACCACAATTTGGCCAATCCCAATCACGCTACTGTTTCCGTTCGTAATTGCCTCATGGCGTCTAGCTGTTCTCGTTCCTGTTCGACCTGCGAATCCAAATCTTTAGACTCATCAAAATGCTTCCTTGTGATCCACTGTCCGTACGCCGATCCCACTTCCGCATCATTGTTTATTCGTTGTTGATGCCCTTGCGTTCTGGGCTGATGATAGCCATTCGTGGCGGTGGACACGCCTGAATCGTGTTTCCTACTCAGCCACTCTTTGAACGCAGCGGCGTTGCTTGCCTTTCCCGCGCGAATTCTGTCGAGAGTTCGCTCCTCGTCGTATTTCCGCTGAATCACCTTGCGTCTCTTCTCGTCCTCTTCGCGTTGCTTCAATTTCTCCTTCCACTTGTCGTACGTGTTCTCGTTAAACCTGTCCTTGAAACGATCCTCCTCAAGTCGCTTCATCTCTTCGTAGTCGGCTTTTAAGATCTGCTTGATGAGAAACTTCCGGTCCTCCACGTGGTCCATCCATTCGTCGTAGGAAATCGCCGTCATCAGCAGTTTCTGTCGCTTCTCCTCCAGCCTCCGTCGCTCCACCATGAAATCGTTCACCGACCTTCCTCGCTCGTCACCACCAGCGGCGACGGAATTACCTGTTCCCGACACCACTCGCTGTTTCTTCCAGTCATTGTAGGCGCTAATGTTTGTAAATGCCGGGGGATTTGAGCTATCCCCCACCTTGGTACTCCCGACTTTGATAATGTCCGGGATCGGTCGGTTTCCGGGTGTTAGTACCCGGGTCTCGATTCGGTTCCGTTTTCTGACTCGTTTGTTGAACTCCTTGAGCGTCTCTTTACCATCGTCGTCGCTTTCGTGGACGCTTGCTAGGGATTCAAGATCGTTTTCCGACTCTTCAGACTCCATTGCCTTCCTCTCTAGCCACTCCTTAAATGCCTGGCTGGCTTCCCGTACCGCGGTTGTTTTATCGTGCTCGACGGCTATCCGTATACGTCTTCGCATTGTCCTTGTGGTGTCTAGGCTCTTGTTTAACTTGCGGAAATGCTTCAATCTGGAAAGTAATCAATTGTTTATAATATTAAATTGGCATGGCTCATACTAGGTGGCAAATCGCTGAAAAGGACGAGATTTCCGTTGTTAAGAATTCCAGCAGATTAATAGTGTTTTAATGCGCACCAATAAAGCTCTATGTAAAATAAATGGTCATCATTAGAAATTGTACTTTTTTAGGTTTTGATAAATTGTCTTACTAATTTCATTTTTTCTCATTTTTGTAGTACGACTTGCTGTTTTGAAAAATACTACAACAAACAAACAATGTCAAGTATCGAATCTTTCCAACTATCCACCGCTCACATTATAGACAAGTAAAACACTTATAGAAGATAGTATGTATCATTATTGATGGATAAAACTTCGTCATAGCTTAAACTGTATATCTTGAATGGAAATATATAAAGATATACCACAGAACTACCTTTATCTTGTTTTAGGCTGAACGTTGTCTTACCTTGCCTGCGTAAAGCGAACTATTTTTTCATTGATTTTGGGATCTTCACGATGGTTCCTTGGATGTTCCGAAGTGGGTGTTGCAGACGGCGGGGCCGGGCACAGTTCGGGGCTCGGGCTGGTCCCGGTCGCGCTTGCAAACTTCAGGATCTTCTTCTGTTGAATGATGGCAACTGGCTTGACACTCACCGCCTTCTCAATGGCATGCTCCTCCTTGTTAGGTAGTTCAATAACCTGCCAGTACATGTTCTCCTTCGGAATATCCCGCCATCGAACGATTCTTTTAGGCTGCAAAATATGCGTGTTGCTCGTCGGCGTTGGCGATGGCGTACATTTCCGAAAGACAAGTTTATTTCTGATATCCCGATCTGGAGCGCTGGAGATAACGTTCTTTCTTGACGTATGCATAGGCCGTTGACCTTGCTGAGACTTCGAAAGATCGCCCATTTCCGAGTATTGCGACATATTTGAGACCGTTCTTTGCGCTCCTAGAGCGGCGGGTTCTTTACGTTTAACGAATCCCTCCGCCGTTTGAGCACGGGACAAAAGGCGCGGTGGTTCCGACGTAATTTTCCCGTTTTTTGACGTTCGATTTGACGTCGTTCTTTCGTTGTTGGGTTTAGTTGGCAACCTTTGGTCTGCGCTACCCCGTAGATTCAGCTGCATAAGTCGAAGTTTCTTGGTGCAGGCGTTTGACGATAGCTCCCTGGAGAGCTCTAGGGGTGTGATCCCGAAAAAGTCGGGTTTCCGTATTGAGGCGCCAAACTTCAGCAGTAGTCCAAGGACGGCAAGGCGGTCTTTCGCGACGGCGGCATGTAATGCTGTGCGTCCAAGATGGGTCATCCCATTGACATTCACACCTGTTGGAAATGATTTTCGTTTGTATTTCATATGTTTCAATTGGAAAGAATTGCACAGAAAGTCTGTTTTAATTCTTGATGGACTTGCGTTACTTATTATTGATACTTGAAGGAAGATGTATATGTAACATTGTTAATGTGTTGCAGTTACAAGATAAATTTACTATTACATTAAATGAACATCTATGAAAAATTCAGTGGTACGGCATTTGTCCGTAATGGAAACAAAAATCAAACTTATTCAGTTTAAAACTCTTCTATGCATTCTTTAACTAGGCTTGATACATTTGTCATTTGCTGTACTTAAACCATACATTTACATATAAAATAAGATTTCCATGACACATGTGAAAATAAACACTACCTCAATAATTTGTTTGGTTTCTTTCTTTGAGCGGTGTTCATTGATAATTTAATATATGGCCTACTCTTAAGCGTTTTAAAACATGTCATAATAAATAGTACAGTCAAACTTGTCTACAGCAGCCACTCTTAAACATAGAATACATATGACTGCATAGCAGCATTGAAGCTCAATACAGCAGACAAAACATGAAGAAAGCTCCCGCAGGAGCTTTCTTCATGTTTTGCCTGCTGTATTAAGCTGTCAACGGTCTCAAAAAACAGATCTGATGGCATTTTTGTTGGCTGCTTAAGACAGGTTTTACTGTATATGTATGAAGCATTCACTTAAACTTACCAACGGTCAACAGCATGCTGACCATCCGTTGGTGTCCAAGGAAAGAGGCCATATAAAGGGCAACAGAGCCTCGTTCTCGTATCAAAGTCTCGTATCTCTCCGACTCATCAGGACTGATGACGATGTTGCCCTTCAGGTGGACGCCCCCGCTGTGGTATACGTGCTCGATGTTGTTGCGCTCCACCGCCGTGTATAGACTCTCCCAGTTGTCTGTCAGGTGCATTCTGGGAGGGGCGAAACAAAAAGCAACTTGGTGTGTATATAATTAACATATCCAACATGTATGGTAATAATAACGGAATTATTGTTGTTGCGCGCCTAAGCCGGGTATAGAATCTCCCAATTATCTGTTAGGTGCATTCTGGGAGGGGCGAAACGAAAAGTATTTTGATGTGTATATAATTAACAGATCCAGCATATATGGATCTAATAACAGAATTATTGTTGTTGCGCTCCACCGCCGTATATAGGCTCTCCCAGTTATCTGTCAGGTGCATTCTGGGAGGAGTGAAACTTAGTTTGTATACATCATTATCATATCAAACAGAAAGTAAGTGGTGTGTATATGATTAACAGATCGAACAGAAAGTAAGAGGGTGTGCATTTGATTAACATATCCAACAAAACGTGAGTGGGTTTATATAGAATTAACAGATCCAACACAAAGAAAATGGGTGTGTATATAATAAACAGATCTTACAAAAGATAAATGGCTGCCCATAGGCAGTGTTTGGTTGAAGAGTGACTTAGCTAAAATCAGCCATTCGAGATTTCATTTTCTACGTACATAGCTTCTTTTCTCGTCTAACGCCTAACTTAATACATATGCTTGCTTCAAATCATCAGTGTTGCAGAAGACGAAAGGAAAGAAGTGTGATGATTTGATTGACAGTTACTCACGTGCAAACTCCTAACAGTGATCTCCCTTTATGGGGTTGATCACTGCCATCACACATGTCACATGACCAACTACTTAGAAACGAAAATGGCGTTAAAAGATGGCGGCGAAACTAAACAATTGTAATCCATTTGTGCCTTATTTATAAACAAAACCAATTTTTTTTTTTCAACTAAACTGGTCAGAAATCAATACAACAAGACATTGTTACTAAATTAACTAAGATATCCAGTAAACAAAATAGCATCATTTGAATTTTATCCATTTCTGGATAAATATCTCGTCGTTGCAGTGATCGATGCAGCGTAGCAAGGGGAGATTACCGTGAGGAATTTGGCTCACTTGATGAGGTATCCATCGATGATGTTTTCCTGGACCAACAATTTTTGGTCGTCTGTGATTTCCTCGCCATCTGGGTACATGAGCGTGTAGATCTGACTGGGAATTCCCGCCGTGATCTCAAGTTTACCCTAGAAATAGACATACAAAATGCCTGTTGATACACTACATATACAAAATGCAAATGCGAAAGTTTTATGCTAAATAAACGTGAATCACATATGGCACTCTTTTGCGCGACAGGTTTTGCGCAATGTAACGCGATAAACAACAAGATACCATTTGCTATTCAACATCTTAGGATAACACCATATGTCAAAAAAATAGGGACCGACGTGATGGACTAACTAACTAGTAGGTATAAGCACTGCCTTCTTTGTGGGGATGTGTGTCCAGCGGTTATCGTACATATCGATCACAGTTTAGCTCCATAACTCATCCGCTATAGTACCGTCAATTAAGGAAGTTATAACTCAAAAAGAGGGTCAGATATGATTAGTTTTCATTCATCAGTTGAAACACAAGTCTTCTATCTCTAGATCATTTACAGTTTGGCTTCACAATTCAACCGCTTCATTTAAACAAGGCAAATGTGTACGAAGCTAAGAATCAATAAGAGATTTAGAAATGATAAGATTTCTTCGTCATTCACGCATTGAAATACAATTCCGCCTACCTTGAGATCGAACACTGACGTTCCGGACGGTATGTCCCTCATCGTGCACACGTCCTCGTTGGGCAGCACCACAAACACGGTAAAGTTCAGCGACTTAGGGTCCACCCATCTGGATACGGGAGGGGCGGGGCTTTCCCGCTCATCGTCCGCGTCGTCAGCTGACGACATCACGGTTTAGTATCGTTGTGTGCCCTTTGTGCTGAATATGTACAAACAAGAATGTAGAAATAAATTGTATTAGTATGCATTAAATGTACTTAGCGCTGAATATGTTAACACGAATATGATAATACTTGTATACAATGTAATGTACCTATTGCTGAATATATAAACATGAATGTGGTTATAATAATCAGCAGAGGAATAACCATTGGGTTTAAAATATACAAGAATGTTGCAATGTTAGTCTAACGATATATCCTTAGTGCTGAATATATAAAATAAATGTGGCAACATACTATACTACTATGCAAGGAATACACGTACTGCCGAATATGTAAACAAGCGTGTACCGTTATCAGTCTGCAATGAAGTATCCTTAGTGCTGAATATATAAACAAGAATGTAGCAATAAACTGTACTGGTATGGAAGGAAATGTACTTAACGCTGAATACGTAAACATGGATGTTGCTTGAAGTGTATCCAAGAAAATGCCCCAATTGCTAAATTGATAAAAGAAAAAGTTTGGCAATATTAGTATACAATGTCTTATCGTTGGTGTTGAACATGTAAACAATATAGTACCAATATGTATATGGCAGTAAGTATTCTTAGTGCTTAACATGTAATCAAGAATGTAGCGATACTAGTCTGCAAGGCAATACCATTGCTGCTAAATTATGTAGAAAAAAATGTTGTAATATCAATATATATGAAAATATCTCTAGTGCTGAAATTAAAAATACAAATATCAAAACATTGTGAGATATATATATGAATATCTGCGTAAACAATAGTTAGCATTATTCGAAATACGGCGGAATCGGTTTGAATATGGGATAGACAAATTGAGGTTATTGATGCAAATACAGCATCGCGTTCCCATAAAGGTATATGAAGTCAATGTCAGCATTTGTATAATACATTTGTGCAAACATTCACACAGGGAGTCCTTACATTTAATGAATTTGACCTCTATACCGTTTAATTGAAGTGAATGTAGTTGTGTGAAAAGGAACGCCGATTTATTTTCACATATCAACGAAATCATTTAGCGTAATGAAGATAAGTAGTATGCACAAAGAACCTTCTATTTACCGTATCTATACATATAATTTATTGCATACATAGTTCCGTCCACACCCTTGTTTATTCATAAACCGCCATATATGTCACAGAATTGATGAACTAACCATTATCATATGTACATTATCAGTCATCAAGTACAAATTCCCGCCCAGACTATGATTCTGTCATGTTCTTTTCTTTTTCGTCAAGCACATCGTCTTGGAAATTCCGGTTTTAATGGCATTGTCAAAGATGAAATAACGATAACGAATCTACCTACTTTGTAACTCATATAATGTATACAATGCAATACAAAAATCTCTCATTTTGAGCAGTCTTTTAAGCACATGGCTCTTGTAATACAAATTTATCATTGTAAAGTTTACCACATACCATCAGATCGCCTGCAATTGTACAAAAGCTTCTACTTTTGCAAAACACTATCTTCAGATCTTCTTAAAGACATGTATATCTATTGTTGTACATATTTCATGTACCTCATGTAGTAAGAATGCAATAAAAAAATATTAAACTAAAACTAACTATGATGTGTCCTGCAAGACTCGTTTGCACACAAATTTAAACACAATCCTGTTCGAGTGCAACGAAAACACTTATATTCCGTTATGAACTGTTCAAGGAGGTTTTGATATTGATTCAGCTCAGAGTAAACAGGAGAAGTGTCTTAGGAATTTATAACCTATTATATCATCGGGCTGCACTATGCTTTATGACGTTGGAACAAATTATATGTTTGATAATCGTTTCATATTATAGCAGCATGTAGATTCTGGTAGTTTTCTATGTAATTATGATTTGGTTTGATAGCCCCTTATTCAAATGTTTTATGAATTTATAACACGACAACCGATGATACGTATATGATTTATGGATCCTAGTCAGTAGATGGGTTATAACATTGACATTGCTTAGCAATGTGGCTAAGCAATCAACATCAACCTACAATCTAACGATATGAAGAGCCGGTTGCAAGGTAGACTTAAAATACACGGGTTTTGAGTTTGAGACTCGGCTGGACCACAATTTCTTTCCGACTTTTAATGAAGTAGATATAATGTGATTAAGTTTTCTCTCGCCACCGATTAGAACATTGTCATGTGGGATAGTAGACGGTAGCTTGGAAAGAATAGTAAGGACATAATTTGAGTATGGGAACGTGAGTTTACAACAACGATGTACCAGAAGTACTGAATCTTTCAATTATCGTTCATCGATCAGCTTACTAGGCGTAGTAGTATTTATGAATTAGTTGATTATAATATAAATGATATATACAACAAGCGTTTCTATAAGCATATTGTGTTCAAAGTATTTATTTTACGTCGATAGTGACAGAAACTTGAAGCTTTTCAGATTCACTCTCAACGACTGCTTCCTGGATACTAAAACAATTCTTGCGCCGATTTAATAGGCTAGTTCCGGCAATTCTCACCTCGCCTAATAGGGATCAAACATGCCACCTTCGATACAGGAAGCCAACACTCTTTCACTACACCAATGTCACCCAAAGCCTTTTCGCAATAGCATGTAAACTATATTGAAAGACAAGGTAAAGTAATAACCATTTCACTCGACAAAAAAATGTTTGAGCCATGGACTGGCTGGAGTTAATAGAGTCACGGGTCATTGTAGATTCTATAGCGAGGCTCCATTCTAGAGGGTTTGGGATTATACCCGAGATTAAATCCCTAAAATAAACTAACAATATAATAGGATTAGACTTATTAACGAACACCGGATCAAAGGTCACGATTTGGAGTCCCTTCTTATCGATGTTGGATATTGATTTTATTTTTGAATAGATTCTTTCGTCGAGCTACTTTCGTATGTGGATCAAATGATTTCGACTGCGTTTTTTTTTTCCCTTCTTTCAATTAAAGTTCACGGCTTACCTTGTGGTAATTTGAGGTTAAAGTTTAGATTTTATTTATATATATGAACGTGTGAGATTTGTCCTTGCTTACGAGACTTTGGGTTAACTGCAATTTCGAATAATAGAACGAGAGAGTAGGCGCGTTTATTGCGATTTTGTCTAGATAAGCGATTAAAGACTCTTGAATCAAGTATTCTTGAGATCCAAGTTTGAATTTCCGGTTAGGCAAATTCTGGATCAGACGTAAATGCTTCATGAGCTTAACTCTCATTAACAATTTAGTATACATGTAAGCAACACATGTTTTTAGAGAAATAATGAGCTATGCTTGATTACTTGTACAAGGTACTCTAGACGCACGTCGCATCGGGGGTTTAAAGCTGCTTGTTAGCAGATTTACGGAAATTAGGATATCGAAACTTAATTACTTTAAAATTTTACAACAACAGTACTTTTGCATGACCCGCACTGGAGAATAGCCATTGGAAGCATAAGAGATTCATATTTAAGTTTTTACAGCCTATACACAGTGAATAAATAAGTACATATGTAATCATCTGTGAACAAGCATTGTTAGAATTGCTTTAACATTTTATCCAGCCAATTGTCCACTCCGATCTACTATTCCCTCACCACCAGCCAAAACCGAATGATCTTCACCAAAAGCATTTTTATTGTGGTTTTGATGTCCGTATTGTATTCTTTCGTAGACTATATGATAATGAGTAGAGACTTATTGAGTTGGCAAAGATCGACAAATTTATTGCTACAGACCGTATCATATTTCCCACTAACGCCTCTATTATCATGCACAATTACGCTAAAACAAAGCGAGCAAGTGACACAGTTGTCATATTGAATGATCTTGATTTCATTGACTAGAGAACAGACAATGTTTCCTATATTCAAATGATTCACTCATGAAGTATTTTTATCGAACAAAACTGCTACCATATGAATGCTGAGGCAAGATATGCAAGTAGCGATTCAGGAAGAAACAGTGACTAATGATAGACTGATCAAGAGAATATGAAAAAGAAAATGAGACGAGTTAGAACAAAAAGAAGTATTGAAGAAAATATTAAAGACGTGTTAAGCTAAGAGATATCATATTAGGAGAATGGACGAATCGGAAAAGTGGACGGAGAAAAAGCGGACAATGACGAAGACGATGAAGACGCAGAATAGAAACAAAACGAACAATACTAGAAACAACAACACGTTGCACAAAAATGCGAAGACAAAAACATAGAAGAAGAAAAACAACATTAACAAGTTAAAAAAAACAACAAGAACACAAAGAAAAAAAAACAAGAATAAGAAGAAAACGAAGAATGAGAAGATGAATTGGTCAAAACGACAACGACATCGACAAGAAGCACAAGGAGAAATGTAACAAGAAGAACGACATCAAAAACAAGAACAAGAATAACTAAAGAAGACGACGAATTAAAAGAAGGGGAATAAGAAAACAAATAGACAGAAAGTAAAATGCAAGAGCACACCTATATCAATCAGTGAAATATAAAGCAGTTAAAGATTAGGTTGTCAGGGAAGATAACGAGGTGCAATACCTTGAGTTGCCGAGCGTTCCATGCATATAAGTGTATTTATGTTTGGGTAAACTTTGAGTTTCACTCTTTATATTCTTCTTTTTATACTTCACCGAATGGCATAAAAAGGGCGTATCGATTTCGTCTCTTAATATGGCATAATTATGGTACGCTCTTGTCAAAAGGGTGCGACTTTCCGGCACACAAATGTCATTTTCATAATTGGAAAGTGTCTTTTTAAATGTCTAGATCAAAATAGGTATGCGTAGTTGTAAGTTGGCTTATGATTAAAGCTTCCAGTCAAATAAGTTGCCGTGGAATACACGCTAGGTATTTGGGGCGTTTACTCGTTGATAATGTTATTTATGGTGTCTGGTGATTTCCGGACACTTCTACAGTATTCGCTTGAGATTATTCGTGCCCTATTTAGGGGATAAATAATCTCACACGAATACTGCAATAACAATGGTTCATGGCCAATGATAAGTATACAGTTGAAACGATTTCATTATTCGAAAAATCAACAATAACATGGATTTACATGTGGTTCAGTTTCGATCTTTAAGTGGTCTAGTTATTGGTGAATCTCCATGTACATTGTTCGTGATAGGAGAGAGTCATTATAGATTTGTCCGGTTAACAATGGATGTCTATCTACCAAACAATGGGGATAATATAGTTCCAAACAAACTACATGGTTTCTCTATTTGATTGTTTGGCTACCAATTCCACACGGATATTCAGTACAGTACACGACATGGTACTAAAGTAAGTCGCTCGCTTTTGTAACGGGCTTAGGAGAGTATTGCGTCGAATTTAGATGTGAGGTATGGCTAAATGATACCACTCGATAGAAAAGTGTGCGCAACTGTTTACTCTAATATGGTAGAACCGGCTTCATGCCTATGCAAACAGGTAAGATCCAGGACAGCCGCTACGTTAATTGGCGTCTGGCCTGTAACTTACCTGTTTGATACTCTTAGTATTTTTTTTCCATAAAGATTAAACAGATTTTTATGGCTTTGGAAAGCAATGCCAGGATGTGGGTGCATGCTCCACGTTCCACTGCTGTAAACCAAGCGTGATTCGAAAAGGGAAAAAGACATGAACCTTCATGGAAAAAAATCATTGAATTTAACCTAGACGCCTACACATTAGATTGTCATTTTCTAGGAACAATATGTGAGCATGAGAGTATTCTACGTACAGGTAGGTACGCACCTGACATACTTGTCTTTTAATTCAATAAAATAGATACTATTTTTTTTATATATTGAGATGCCCTTCTCTTAATGATGGAGGAAGACACATTACTCAACTGCCCATGAAGACTGGTCAAGCCAGGTAGAAGCATCAGCATTGTGTAAGTCATGGGTTCTACTACAGTTGTACAAAAGTACAGTGGTAGAAAACAATGGTCATGTAGATTTTAACGCAAAACAGCAACACAATATGGGCCGCGTCACGCGAAAAGGGGCACTCGGACATAAATAAAACCGCTGACTCAGCTCTTTCTTAGCGCTGTTATTCCAGCATCTAGTCACGACAGTTATCATTTGTATTTACTTAAAGGTAGAACTTGATGTCCTTTAAGATGGCAAACAGTGTAACCCCAGACTAGCCGCCACGTCAGTGACGTGGCGGCTGGTCTGGGGCTACACTGTTTGCTATGTCAGAGTGCCCCTTTTCCCATGACGTGCCCCATATGTAATTCTATATGTATTAAAAGAACGTATGGTCCTTATATTCAAAGAAAAAACACACCATAAAATGACTCGTATTCCTATTCCGGATAAAGACATCATTTTCGGTGGAACTCAGACTGTATGAGGCCTATGGACTCGAACTTCTATCTAGTCTTCCAGTGTGATTGTCCATTCATTGGCTAAAACCATTTTCAACATTTTTCATATATAGCCTTATCTCCAAACCAATCTTTAAATCACATGATACGATAAGTTTTTTTAAGTCGTAATGCTATATTTACAAAGACTTCCTTAAGCAAAGTCATTACTAGTACTGTTCAATTTGATATTTCATATCAAGGTTACGAATTCAGTTTACATTTGAACCAGAATAATTAGATATATACAACTCTCTTTTACGATCAAGTACCCTTTCAAATGTGGAACGACTATCGATTATTCAATAAGGATCTTTTTTAATCAATTTCAGATATTGAAAAGAAAATGGTATGTATATCTTAACAGGCATTGTGCCGTTGTTAAGGTAGCTTCAATTCCCCCTCTCCGTCTGTATTTACTTTACGCGAAAATGTTTTTTAAACAGCATGATAATGATAAGTAAGATTTATATACAAATACGGGTTGACGATTGAGACGTGTCGTTAACTCCTTTACCAAACGCCAAATTTTCGACTGTCCCAAATTGAAAGCGTTTGCAGACGACATTTTTAACATGTGATGAAATTGGAAAATAATCTTCTGATAGGGCAGAAATCAGTGTGGGAAAAGGAAAAATTGCTCATTAAGAGCAATTTTTCCTTTTCTCACACTATTTTCCAGAGTCATCTGCAACAAACTGGTTAAATGGCTTTCTTGTTTGATAATGGGTTGATAGACACAATAAGAGGGTCCTGTCTGGCCAAGCAGTTAAGGTGTAGTACCTGTGCCACCGCGTGCCGGGTTTAATCCTCGCTGCCAGCATTGGACTTTTCGTGAAAGTGTCATTGGACAAGACACTGCAGAGAGCAGATACGTGTCTAATAATGTTGAAATCCAGAATAGCAATAAGATAACTGGAATACTGTTGGCACAGCGATAAACACATATAAAGAACCATAGACGGACACGATTCAAACATAGATTTGATAGCAGACTGCTAAGCTTGCTTATTAAACCAAATGTTTATACATATCTAAGCCCTTTTCAGCATAATTTCAGTTGTATTAAGGTGGCCAGTTTTGTTAATTTTCATGGCATTTCTTCATATGAGTACCATTTTACTTATCACACTATGCCTAAAATTGGCGTAAGTTCAAAACAATATCCCCACTTATTTCAATACAGGGCCTAGCAATATTGCATTGTTATACTTAATTGCAATCGCTTTCAATGGCGTGTCACATTGCAATATTGTAGTTTTATGTAAGATACTATCCATGTGTAATCAGTTTTGACTTACGCAAATATT
>OX401410.1:12181687-12411687 GCA_947846245.1 Cerastoderma edule | reverse complement strand
ATATACACTATGTGTTTAAATCACCCGCACCGTTCATATCAAAGACAAACATGTATATTGTAAGTTATGACGACGACTTAACGTCTGAAAAGGCAGCCTTATCTACAAGAAAAAAGAAAGGAATACCATATACTGGCTGAAAAAACGTGAAATATAGCATATATGTTTCATGTTATCTTATCCTCATAAATTCTGTAAAAAGAATTGAGCGAAATAAAGAGTTTGTATTGTATTGTATTGAAGAAAATCGCAGTTAACTACGGCCAAACATGTTTTTCCAAGCAACCAACGTTTTCCATTGGGAGAATGAGATAAAGATTAATTCATCATTATCATGGTGACTACTTGAGTCAGATTATAAAGGGACAAATGATAAAAGCTATATACTGTGTGAACATCGGTGGGAAGCTGTGAGATTTCTGTTCAAAATTTCACTCGATTAAAATCTCGACCTGAACAAATTCTGACAATCACAATGATAGATGGTGAGAAACAGACATCTCGTTTTGTTAATTTATGCCGAATTAATGAATATTTTATCGCTCATTAAATCTAACTGCACATTTCTAATCGCTCTAAATCGCTCTGAATTGATTCAATTCTTTGCCATGTATCAGCGGCTGTTGGTGCCAGTTCTTTTAAATCGTCGTTGTTCATAAGCAATTTGTTAAAAGGTAAATCTTACCCCTAAATAAATCATTTTTTTGTTTGCCCTTTTCCTAATTTTGAGAAGAAAAGTGATCAAACAAAAATGTGTCTTTGTAGAAAAGCTCACTGTGTCTGTCTAGTAGCTATAATTACAGAGTACTGAAGACTTTTGATACAGGTAAAGTGTGAAGCATCTGTCAGCTCTATTACTTTGACAGTTTGGCATCCATGTCAAAATAGGAAGTTTATAATATCCAATATTTTCATCAAATACCTCGAGTATTGATGTTCGCTTTTTTAATGGATATCTCTAGGCCAATGCTTTGTAAAATGTGTTTAATTGTATGTTTGTTTATGTTGGATTAAATATTGTTTAAGGCGACCTCTTTTTTAGATCGCATGGAAATCTGCATATCTCTCCTATTAAGTTTTATAAAACGAGTTAAGGAAGATAGATGCCGATACGCATGGCTATCAACTTTTTAGGTTAGATAACGAACAAAGACCTTCGCTATAATTCTTTCATCTGAGATTAACGTCGCATCAAAATCATTTCGGTCATGTAGCGATGCCTGCTTCAAATGGATCGAGAAAGACCTCAGATGTAAATGACAAAAAAGGCTTGATCAAGCCGTGAAGAAAGAATTCTCGCCATTTCGTATATCAAACGGAAATCTATCTCTCGTGAAAGCCAAAATGCCGTCATCAGGATTTGTGCCTTAGTGGAGAGGGGCCATGTGATTTCAAGCTCTCTACGTTAATTTAATACATCCATATGTCGTACATGATCAGAAATGCATACATGGTCAATCACAAACCCTAAAATGTCCATCCATCAGGCTTTCAGTTTGGCTTCTGCACAGCAGCTAGCACAGTAGGTAATTTCCACGAGGACTTTTACTTAATATCATCCTGACAAGAGCATATGCCAAGGCCTGAATGCGTTGTGCATGCTAAGGCATTGACCTAGCCACACAGAAGCTAAACTATTTCATTCCCACGAGATCATATTTTTGAAAGCTGTTTATTCAGGGTTGGCAAAATCCAGTGCTCGAATCGACAAGCTTTGTCAAAAAGCATTGAAGGCCAAGATAATATTCATTTGAAGTTAACTGTAAAACAATTATAGGACAAGTAGATCAAAATCAGATTTCATCAACCCTGTTATATATTCTTAGGCTGTTATGCGCTGTATACCACTGATACTAGTTTGGTTCTTATTAAAGTTTTGGCATAGCATTGGAGTTCGATGGTCAACCCACATTTGAGTTCTGGATAAATATTTTAACCTGTTATTATTTTACCTCTATCTCGCCTACTTGGATTGAACATTTATATTTGTATTTACGAACATGCGTACCCAAAAGCAATAGGAAAGAAGGGTATGTTCAAGACTTTCCAAATGACATAAAGAGCTTGGAAAATAAAAGTCATTTCCGATCGAAAAACCAAAAAAATGTATAAATTACACTATAAAGAATTGCTAAAAATGAATTTCAGAGCTCTGTAAATAGGAAACAAGGATTCCCAGCTGAATATTCAAAACATATCTTTTGCGCTTTAAAATTGAATTTGTTTATTCATTGTTTGAGACTAGGTGCGCGCGCAAACGAGACTTGGTGCGCGCGCAGAGGTCATCAGTGCCACACAGTATCATCCGGGTAACAGTATCAATCAACATCCGGGCTTCTACCTGTCAACATCCGGGGGTCTGCATGTCATATTTCATGCTGCGCGTAATTCAAACGCGCATAAATTTAAAAGAGCAGCCTTGACTTGTGTTCCATTTTCGACTCAGCTCAAGTTTTAATGAAGGTATCCTTGTGTACTGCTCCACAACAGTTGGGTGCCTCACTAGTGGAAGGCGTTGCATCGGAATCAATGGAAATGAAAGTTTTTTTCAAACGGATGTGATAGTATTTTAATCAATGTATGCTAAAAACGGCTCATTATTGGGCACTATCTCCTTTTGTCGCAAAAGTTTCGTCGATATGTGTGTCCGTTGAACTGCAGTTCTGAACGAGCTTCTTAACATTTGCATTCACAAATAAGAAATATCTCAAATTGCAAATAACTCATACACATGTGTGGCGACAGTTTACTAGCACACACGTCATTGACAATCAATCACTAAGGTATTGTTTTGAATTCTTACATCGGGTCAACACTTATTCAGTTATATTCCTGTGCCCTGCTCATCGTGGATTGAGGATGCCCACCTATAATGTTACTGCACATAAAGACAAGCCCAGACGGTTGTTACCATTGGCATCCCTTTCGTCAACCGCGAGACTACCTCTCATGAAAATTCAAAGCGCTACACTATAATGTAAAAAAATGGTAAAGGTTAAAGGTTATCTTATTATAGTGTCACCCCTATTGAGAGGTCCAGCCAGATTTGGCTTATGAGACACTTTACACTGATCATACCAAGTACCTCCCAACTTCTATCACTATGCCAGGCGCCTAGCGGATATTACTCGGTAACCATTAAATTTAACTAGCTCGCGACTCACGAACCGGCCATTTCGGAACAAGTCCCAATAATGTAAGAGCGTCCTAAAACAGAAAACAGTCGAAGCCGATTGAAAGATGCGGTACGCTCCAAATTTAGACCCATTTGGACCGGCATGGATGATTAAATCTGCAGACGACATAGCGTTATATTACACGTTAAACCCTAACGCAGTGCGATCTTGATTCCTCCACTAAGCAGCAAAAGGAAACTGAAAATCATCTCGAGAAAAGATGCAGTCTCATTTAACTGTGTTCAAATATTTTACGCAAACATTTTTTACTCTACGAAAAGATATCTAAATTACTTAGAATGTCTTATTGTGCTTGCTTGGAATTTTACTTCATTCTTTGCGCGAATATTGTTATTTTCTTTCTCTTTTGAAGGACCCCGACACCTCACACGGAGTGAAGGGTCAAATCATTTTTATCTGTTATTCGAAAAGCGATAATGCAAAACGTATGCATGTAATTACGTTGTTTTGGGTCGAATCTGACTCTAGACTGAAAGCAGAGAGCGAATGCTCGACGGAAACGCTTCTGTAATAAAATACGAAACTAATCAGGTAGCTTTGTAACGGCCATCTTTGTTATTCAAATTCGCGAGTCGTTTATCAGATTGTTATCAACTGACACCTATTTCAAGGGTAATTTGACGTATTAAAGAATTATGGATTAGAAAATTGTAAAGCTGGGATAATTAATAAAAACGTTTTTTATATGTTTACATTAACGTGTCCTTCATGTGTTGTGATTCGGAGCAGACGAAATAAAATTCAAATCATGAAACAAAAGAAGAATCGTCTCCCAATCGTTGAATCGTGAATCGTTATCCACAAACCTTCAAATCTTTGTGATTTAAGAAGAATTTGCTCATTACGAGCAAATTCTCCATTTATCACAATGATTTCAAATATCTTCTACTACGAAAAACGTTCAAAATCACGTACATTAGTAAAAGGGTACGAATAGACGAGAGATGAATTTTGGAGATAGAGAAGGACACAGGAAGAATTGATACAGGGAGTGACTCCGAACAGATGTTTGAGGCATCCGGTTTCATATGCAGCGGTGTCGCCGTGAAAACTAAACGGGTCGTGTGAATGACTGTCAGTTATTTGGTTGTTGCTGTCCAGAAGGTGGTTCGTGGGCGAGTCCTTGGGCAGGCCAGTGCAGAGCTATGGATAATACTGTCTGACATCTAGGAAAGCCGTAAAATAATTGAATTATTGTTGACAAGACGTTGAACCGAAGTAAACAAACAAATAAGAAAAATAAACGAGGGCAAAGGAGTTAAAGGTTTTTCATTGGAGAGACATTCGGCAAGAGGCTGTTGAGCCCTGCCTAGTTCTCCCTGATATTTAGGAAAGCCGTAAATTAATTGAAAAACTGTTATCACGTCGTTTAACCGAATAAAAGAAAAGGCAAATGCGTTCAAGGTTTTACAGCTTTCACGCGAAAGTTGCTTCTGCAAACACTTTTGGCTAGGGTTATACATTAGAAACTGGAATAGATTTGGGGTTTAACGCCTTTTTTGTATGCAAATTGTTGTTGTTGGGTTTTTTAGTTGTTTGTTATTTGTTTTGATTATTTTTTACAAAGTATCATCGTTTATTACTCTCAGAGCAGAAATCTATGAGTTAACCCCTTTAAGAAACCAACAGTAAAGATGGGAACCAACAACATAGGACTTTGATCAGAGCATGCGACTTCCCACTGTTGTCCTAATAGATATACCCACCACCCATGGAAACAAATGGAATAACCCAGTGGTTCTATTTTGGATTTGACCATTCCCTCAAACGGGGTTTTGTGAATTATTCAGTTAGAAAGAAGCCAGAGGTTCTTTTTTTGGATTTGGATTAAGCCCTGCACGCTGTCAATTTAAAAAAAATCAATTTGAAACTTATTCCCACTGTTGTCCTAATGGATACACCCACCACCCATGGGAACATATGGAATAACACAGCGGTTCTATTTTATATTTGTCCATTCCCTCAAACGGGGTTTTGTGAATTATTCAGTTAGAAAGAAGCTTTAGGTTCTATTTTGGATTTGACCATTCCCTCAAACGGGATTTTGTGAATTATTCAGTTAGAAAGAAGCTTTAGGTTCTATTTTGGATTTGACCATTCCCTCATACGGGGGTATGTGAATTATTCAGTTAAAAAGAAGCAAAAGGTTTCCATGCACGGACAAGTAGTGGAGATGAATGTCCAAGAACTCGGGGGTCCCGGGTTTGAGTACAACAGGTATCTCTGGTTTCGTGAAAGAGTCCTTTGGCAAGACACTTTAGAGCTTTAGTCTAGTACAGGTGAATCCAAGCAAGCCGTATCATAACTTAAAAGGACTTTAAGTTTCTTATTTACAGATGCGAAGAAATTTGGAAGTAAAGAGAATTATCTATTTCAAACTGAATAACGGCTGTACTGTTATACGATATGTGTAACGTAATCCGATTACTAATAACCAATATATCTATAGATTATGCATGAATCTGACCACTACCCGCAGCAAGGCTTATCAGTCATTGATTAAACTCCAAAGCAACAACACATTACCTCTTTGAGTTATCTATTGCGCCTCTCACATTAGTGATTGATGCTGACCACCTTTTACATAAGTTCATACTCACAAATCAGAGAACAAAACAATATGCACTGACAATTAGTCATTGGAAGCAAAATTATAGCGATATTTGCTCTTCAAAGTATGTATACAATTAAAAAACACATACTTTAATTAACTGTGCATCCTTAGATGAAATGATGCTTCCTGAATTAAGTATCCTTTCAATAGGTTCTTCAAATTTAAACGCAAAAACAAAAGCTGTAATGTTCCAACGATATATTTTATTTTGAATTTCAAGTTTTCTCTTTTTCGAACTAGCACTTTAAAGCAGAGCAATATCTAAAATAAGAACAGCTTGACTTGGACAAGCGAAAAATAGACGACAATCACATTAACGAATTCTCAACAACAAAGGAAAAACAAACAATCTGCTCAAGATGTTCTTTCTTGTGCTGCTCTGTACCATTGGGTAACAGCACTTAACCCTTTCACAAACAATAACGTCTACTTTGTTGCAGACGACTTTAGAAAACTTGCTCGTAACGAGCAATTTTTCCTTTTCCCACTAGGTTTTCTGCTCTGTCTGAAGAATATTTAGCAATTTCATCACATTTTGAAATGTCGTCTGCAAACTCTTTCAATTTGGGACAGTCCAAAATTTGTTGTTTGGGAATGGGTTAAGCTATCAGAAGTTGGGATGTTAGAATACATTTGTCAACATGTGTATCATTTTTCACAAAGGCCGGTTACGGTTATGTATCGTCAGTGTAACATCAACAAACCGTTAAACGTTCATTTCTACCATAAGGAGTTAACCCATTACCAAACAATTAACGACATTTGACATCGTATTATTATATTTGTTTTAACCAATTTCCAAAAAAAGACCAAGAGCGAAACAAGGCTAACGAAATTAAGAAATTTTCGTGCAAACGTATATCACTATTCTATCTTTAAATGAATTTGTATGTATTTCTTTTTCAAACACAACTTAATTTTATATGACGGTAAGTTTGTATATGTTTTAAAGATCTCGTAAAAATCGATTCCAAATCGAAGGTAAATCGAAACGAACAGTATCCGTATGCCATACACGAGTTATCCCACTTTCTATTTAACCGTTCGATGGACGCTTTTTCTGAAAGATTTTCTGTATGAAATGTGTTGTTGTTGGGTTTTTTAGTTGTTTTTAGTTTGGTTTGATTATTTGTTCAAAGTATCATCGTTTATTACTCTCAGAGCAGAAATCTATGAGTTAACCCCTTTAAGAAACCAACAGTATAGATGGGAACGAACAACATAGAACTTTGATCAGAGCATGCGACTTCGCAATGCAAACCAGGTTTTTCTTTGAAATGGTTGAAAAGGGAAAATACCGTCTTACACCTACGTCCTTTAAACTTAAACATCATGATAGAGAAGGCTTATTTTAATGAGCTCTCTACATGCTAATATTGGTGGTTGATGTTTATTTTTATTTTTTTAATATACAGCAGTCAATTTATTCAATAAAACTTAAGTATTGTGTCATTCTATTTTTTTTAAATACAATTAACAGATTAAAACATGTAATTGATAACATGTGGTTTAATATCAAAACTCATTCAGTTTGAATAAACAATATTCTGTTCTGTAATTTTGGGGTAGGGGTACCATCTGAATGTAGCAGAAAAAAAACCTCAAATACAACGATATGTAAAGAATACCCGGGTAACCCGAACCCATGATTATTGTTTATTTCGGGATAAGTATATTAATTCAAAAGATAAAAATCTGTATTTTTTCTGTATAAAGACAGCCCCAGCATTAATGGAGTCCCGTTTCGACTTACACTATGTTTGACAAGACTGGACAAAGCAAGGGGAGCGCCTCCGAGAGAAAACAAGAAACTGGTAACTTCTCAAGGCGTTATCGCCGACACGATCTGGGTAGTATCGTGTTTGGTATGCAAAGCGGATAGTTTAGATTACAGTCTAACTTGTGTTAAGCAACCACCCTTTTAAGCAGCCAAACTACTTTAAACAACCACTACAGAAAGCCCCATTGTTATATTTATAGTGTACATTAATTTGTGTTAAGCAGCCAACCTGTCTTGAACAGCCAATTTACTCTGTCCCATAGGCTGGTCTCTTAACACAAGTTTGACTGTAATCCCTTTAAGCCGATGTACAGACCTTGTGACAAAAAAGATTGCTCTACAGAAGCAATGGGCAGCAACTACGGTACGCTCTCTCTGTCACATTAGTTTCCAGGTTGTTCTAAAGCGTTTGCGTCTTGGACTGATGTCATCAGAGTGAGGATTCACTCCAAACAATCTTTCTCGAATACTACATGCACATAGATCGCTTTGACTTTATCACCACGGAATGGATTACGTGGGAATCCTGTCGGTTTTTAATCACGTGCATTTGATGATAGTTCCGTAAGGTAAATCAATGCTTCAACATTTTTTTCACAATAAGTTTTTTCCACTAAGTTACAAACCTCTTTCCTTCTGTCTATCGGTATATCTATATCTCCCCTCTGTTTCTCTCTCTCTCTCTCTCTCTCTCTCTCTCTCTCTCTCTCTCTCTCTGACTCTTCCCGCATCCCCCTTTCTCTCACTAACCCTATCTCTATTTATGTATATCCGTATCTCTTTCTATCAATTTCTCTACGAATGACATATATTTTAAAAGCATGTTTTAGGATACATGCAACACCCGAGAGAGGAGAGCTTGTTTCGAGTTTCAGATGAGTTATGGCCGGTGTGGGGTATGAATAAAATTTGATTTAATGTCCGTGTCATCTTATCGCTGTCGTCCTATATATTCCAACAATGAAATGCGAGTCACACTATATATCGTTAGAACTCGTGTGACAATAAAGGTGTTGTTACCACGGATGTAACGACCAGATTTCACACGGCGAAACGCGTATTTACATGGGTATTCACAAAATGAACAATATGATTCAATGGATATAGTCAATGTAAACAAAGGGAGCATGCACAAAGATTGATTCTCTGTTGCGTATTAGAAACAGTTGTCTTCATTTTTCTGCCACTGTGCGTCTTGTGTATCATGTTTGGCTTCTTAAAGAATGTGTCAAAGAAATTCTTTTAAACAACTTCTCTTCTGCGACCTTTCTGTAATCCACAGTCGGTGCGAGAACTGATTAAGTACAGTAGCATGAAGGAAAGTCTAGAATACTTAATTTTAGTTGTAAGAATATGTTTCACAATCGATGTAAAATTTAGAAGTTAAAATCAAACATTTTCCTCTGGTCGCTGAAACTGAAATAAGACGAATGAATTCAATTTGATCCACTCTGAGTCGAACTCAAATTCATAAGGATCGCAAAGAACATCAACGATTTTAAAGTGCTAGAATCTAATTGTCACATCTTTGCGATGTAACTAAGCTTGCCTAGAACGTCTCTTTCTCTGTAACCTTAAGCGATGTTTTGATATACAATGTATAAGGACATATAAATTCTTTTAAAGAATCACCTTAAATATACATTGGCCAGAATCTTCTAATATCTAAGAGCACGCGTGTTTCTGCCTTTTTACAACATTATTTGTTTAGATATAAGAAAATTGAAAAAAAAAATCATTTTTTGGAAAATGTATGTCCAATGATGTATGGCAAAGCATTCTTCATCATAGCTCTCCGAAATTAATTTCTTTTAGTATGAAGCTTACTTATCGAAAAATAAGTATATTAATTCACCAGTGATGTGTAATTAAAAATAATAATATGCCTATAAATAAACGTTAAAAGAAAAATCAAATTAAATTTTCGTCGCATTTCTAGCTTTTAAAAAAAATCGACCAGCAACAAAAAGAAAATCAATAAAAAACAAAATGGACGTGTCATCGTAGACCGGATATCAGTGTCAAAAGAGGGCCGCTTACGCCATCATCCCCTTCAAGAGGAAAGACAAAAAAGGAAATTCCGATGATGATATTTATTTAACCATGTTATTAGGCCGGCACTAAACAGTGTTATGCCTGGACGCCTTCCGACGAAGAAAAGTTTTAATTTCCCTGTCACGGATTGAAGCGGAGTTGTTAAATACAAACAATGCCCGGGTCCCCGTACAAAGACGAAACATATCAATTTAAGTCAGTTTAATTGCTCGCACGTGTTTCAATGTAGCCAATTTTATTTCAATTTAGTGAGGGACTTAGCGCTCCCCGAGTTACGATAATACCCGGGTGCGTAATTGTTTATGTGTTAGCGGACAATGGCGTGGGGGCGCTTGACCACACGGGTTGTTAAATTCGCAGACAATACTGGACACAATGACCACTGTCAACACGCAGATCCTTCGCTTTCATAAAACGATTTCACGATTTCAACTCTTGGTATAAAAACTTTATAAAGATTCTTAATTCAAGATTCTTTATTGACTTACATCTGCATAACGGTTCCTTTTCAATCATGATATACGCAGAATTTTTCTTTAACAATATTTCAACAGAAAAAGGTTAAGTTTGAGTACTATGTCTTTCACGCTACACAATAAACAGATTTACATATATGACCAAGTTCTTGAACAATGTTAGGAATATGGTGCCTCATACTAGGACCGCAACAACACAAGTATTTTAGATCCATGTTTATATTTCTCATTAGTCTGAGTAATTAAGCTTAATGACAAATTTGTATTTGGGTGACCTTTTGCGGCTTTACTCATAACTGTTGATATGACAAGGTTTCAAAACATGTCAACATGATTGATTTTAGTTAAGTGACATTGTGTAAAGATACTGTGTTTGGAAATAAATGGGATACCATGGAAACCAAATCTAAAGGTAAATTACGCACCAACATATGACAGAACATTAAGAGATTTGAATCGTTCATTATTCGAGATCACATTAAAACAACAATGTCTCAAGAGAATTAAATGACCACAAATGACCACAATTGATGATGCCAATGTCCATGATATGTTGTCTTCACCAACCAATTTAAAAATATCTATATACGAGGATGGGTGCATATGTGGATATGCATGTTTGCGCATGTATATTTACCGTTCCTACAATTCAATTCAATTCAATTCAATTCAATTCAATTCAATCCTTTATTCAAGTATTTTAGGCCTCTGGCCCATATACAGAACACACACAAAAACGTATTTACAACGAATGAGTGACAATACATATAAATTGATGACGAAATAAGCTGTAACTAGTTAATCGTTGGCTTAGTGCTATAAGGTTGCATCCATATCTTGTATAAGATGTAGTTACAATCTTTTAGCACCAAGCCGTCGTGATATCTATTGGATATCCAAAATCTCTTTTCTTTTATTAAATGCTTCGATTAGGAAGACTGCTACTAATCGTATAATGGTTTTATTTTGCAGAGAAAAAATATTGTTAAATGTAGTTCTATTTCTGTTAAGAAGCCAATAGTCTTTAAAGTATTTATGTCTTAAAGTTTCATATGCTGAACATTCAAAGAATAGATGGAATTCATCTTCTACAATTGAAATATTTATTTTGCGACATATGGGACAATATACAATACACGTGTATGCAATGATGAATTTAGTGTTATATTCCTTGTCAACCATGAGCTGCACATGCTTCAGTTGAAATAAGATGTTATTCTTCTTACACATGTATATCTCAGCATTTGGATTCTATTTATAAACGGTGGGAAACACAAAAGAAAATAGGAGGCAATTCTAATCCCCATTTTGAAATGTTTTCACTTGCCGTCAAAGCCAACAAGAAACAACCACCTCATGTTGGTGTTAAGAGAAACTACCATATCAGGTTTGCAGCGCAACATGTGATGGTTTCACTTGCCAACAAATCCAACAAAAAGCAACCACCTTCGGATGGTGTAAAGAGTAATTACCAAATCAGGGTTGAAGAGCAACATTTGACAGTAGTATTAATACGAGCAATTTAAAAAAGACGAACAGACTGCACACCTGTTGACAAAATGAGAGTGTTCGTGACAAAGAAGGACCCGTAAACACTTGCGTTAAATATAGACACTGATCAGCATATGCACTTTGCAGAGTCTGGTCGATAAACAATATTGTTTTTCATAATACAGGCGTACGAGACAAAATATATGCAACATACCAAAGCAGCACATTATAATTCTTTGTAGAGCATTAGATAGGATACATTGTGACCAGTTGTTAAAACGACTAGACTATTCCACTATCATCATAATTGATAATAGCAGTTTAATTATCCCACATCCTTTTTAAAAAGGGATTGGGTTAGTGTCGTCGTGAAAATAACATCTCCGTAATAGGTTGCCCAGGCCAAAGAACATTAGCTTTTGTCTGAACTATCGGCTAAAAGCCCTTAATTCGGATTGAGGAAACGACCAAAATAAATTGAAAAGCTGCGTAAATAACATTCAAGCCATTATACCATGCACAATGTGCCGTAGCGATACAATACTTTGCGGTTGCATTACGAATATCAACATTTATGAAGACGCTAATGTTTCCAAAGCCGGTGTTTAATGTGACTTGTAATGTGGCAACTCGTACAGTAAACGTAATTAAAGTAATGCCATTTTTCCAAAATAAATCCTTCATCAATTGAGAAGATTTGAGATCTCTAAATTATAATAAATACATATCTTTAATGCAACGATTATCTTAGCTCTAATTTCTCAATTATTCTAAAAGTCGTAAGTTCACCATTCTATCCAACCAAATATTGTCCAAGCTTGACACGAAATGCTTTCCAAATTGACGGCTGCTAAAATTACCTTGTTAATTAATGGGAGACGAATAATGGTTGAAAAATTGAGTATCCTACAAAAATGACAGAAAGAGTAGCCGATACGAGTATAGAATAGAAAACATATAGCGAAAGCCGAGGTGGGGAAACTATCTTGCGAGGCCGACAATACTGTGAAGACAAGCTTTCGTAACCACTCCCCATTCTTCGAACCAAACCATTCGAGATAACTCGTTTTAAAGAAAATGATCTTATTTTTTGTTATAAAATACTAAGATTATAATGACACCCCTGTGTTATAATGTTGTAGTACAAGTGTTGGATCAATCTGATCACGGGTTTATCCAATGAAAACACCTCTGAAATAATAGGGATGACGCCATATTGTTTCCCGCGAGAATGACGTCTCTTTACTTTCGTTTTTAAAAATAGATCTTAAATGTGAAATCTAAAAAGTCGTTAAATTTGATTGAGGAAACAACTATACATGTCACAACAACAGTTTCCCTACTTGGTATGAGTTACTGATAAAAAAAATGATTTAAAATGATGTCCAACACTTCCAGACACATTGAACTACTTAACGTGCACGCTTAGAAAATGTGCAAAACGCCGGACGCCGATTTACCCGAATAACTGTAACCCTACACCTATATCCGAGGTGTATTTCACAGCTCACGGAAATGTCCGAGTAGTTCCGATTGGTGTTGGACATAAGACAAACGAGAGTATCTGGGTTGTGATTTTAACATGATAGATCATTGGTCATATATTGTCATTATGCTAATTTCATTAGATACCCAAGCAACATATAACTCGACTTTTCTTTGCAATTTTGATTTTAGTTTACTAATCATACAATATGCGAGCTCCAAGGCTGTCGGAAAAAGTCCTGCGGTTGTGGTTTTCCTTCTGATGGCCTATTCTCTCAGGCTGACAGTCGAGGCGGATTAGTGAAAGCGTTTGAGGCTGGGCTGTATTGAAACGCGAGGTATGTGGCTAATAGAAAACGCCGACTTTTCAAGGCATCTAAATAAACAACATTTTCGCTTAAAAGAGCCCTGACATTAATCATGTCAAATCCCGCGTTAGCAAATTGACTAATCACGACATACATTATAGTCCGCGGTTTACGAAAAAGTAGTTCCTCTCGGCTTGTGTGTAAAGCGTCCTACTGGATAAACCTACGCGTACTGAACAGGCTGGTCTCGGACGAAAGGTTTAAAGCATGATCGGTTAAGAAAAAAATAATTTCCGAAATATTGTTCTTATATAGGATTGAGTTTATTGAGATTTTTCGGTACGATTCGATTCACTATGCATATAATTTGTTGAGTAGTTAATTTTATCTGATAAAAGTAAACGAAAAATGACGGAAAACGAAAATTAAAGAAAGACATCTGCTAATAATGGATTCGCTCGTGTATACCATGAAACCATGAACGAAGATTAATATGCAATCGCATTATGAGACATGCACAATAAAAAGTATACAAAATTGAAAATGAAATATATATTCAATGTGCTAATACGCGATTATGATGCAAAGGAAAACTATTAATTTCAACCATACATGTAACAGCAGATGCTCTTAAGAAGAGTCAACAAATATAAAAAAGACTTAATAAAAGTTTAAAAAGTATAAAGATAATGACTCCGCAAAACAACCACTCAAAAATAAGCCACTGCACAAATCACCGCAAAGATGTTACCGCTCCGCACGCTAAACATGTTAAACACAAGTTGCACCGTTTTCGGATGGACCGGTTGGCGTATGGACCCCGCATGCCTTTAGAAAGGTGCTCGTCATTCAAGTTGTTCAATGACCGGCGGTTGGAGCGCACAAATATTAATAAAGTAAGATTTGTGAAATGATGTTCGCGATGTGTCGCCGGCGCCAGCGGATTTCATGGTTGGTACTTAAACTAACGCGCCTTTTCTTCCTCGAATGGGGGATTAAAACCTCGGGTGGAAAAGGGATTAATCCGTTTTGCGCCGTGATTCAGTAATGTATGCCTGTATGAACCTGTGTGAAGTGGCGTACCGGATCAGTCTCGGAAAGCTTCTTCCGAGGCGGACCTCTCCGCTTAAGGGGAATATGTGATTTAAAGAAGGTTTCCGCAATCTTTCCTTGAGTGCAAATCGATAACAACAGCCTAAAAGGTTATTCAAGATTAGTATCTTCGGAAGGTTATTCTAAATAAGCATCTTTTGGATGCCTGTCCTACTAAAAACATATTTGCGTTAGTAAGAAAAACAAACAAGAACGTCTTATTTGATATTAACATCAATTGTATCGTCTTCTGATATGTATTCTTAATTCCAATGATGCTTGGAACTGTCTATTGACTTTATCAAAATACCTAGATGTCCGTTATCTAGTTAGATAAGAAGTGCTATTGCTAACTTTTCGACAAGGATTGCAATAATACGAATGATATATGAATACAACATTATAAAAAAATGAAGGTGGCCAACTCTGAACGTACCAATACATGTTAACCTCATCAACATATGTTAAAGACAACCATATCGAGGCATCGGTTGGGATTGGGATAGGACATATTGATTCCACATGCTCTCAGAGGGCTCGATGCTTGCTTCTCTTGTGCAACCATGATAATGCATTCCCAACGAAAATGACGATTATTGTAAAACAATGAATTAAATGGTGTAAGAGCTAGATGTTTCTAAATGGGTTTTAATGTTAATTACTTTTCTATAATACATGCAATGATTAAATCATAGGTAACGTTTTCAGTTTATACCAAACACCTATCTTATTCCAGACAGAATTTGAATACGCTGAGTTAAGCCAAGTAGAAACTGTCACAGTATATCAGCACTCAGTAAATGCATTGATCCAATCTTACGAAAATGTGAGGGCGCCCATTTTTGCCTTGCCGCCCGCCTCATTTGAAGTGGGGATGATTGATGGAAAATTATTTATGTTTGATATAATTTGCATTAAAGGGGCATGGCTATAAACACCGAAAAGGCTGTTTCCACAGGCCACGGGGGCACTGGGAATTCAATTATCAATCGGTGTTTGAGTACATAGCCAAGCAACGGGGACAAACCTTAACCTTTTGCCAAACGCCAATTTTTCGACTGCCCCACATTGAAAGAGTTTGCAGAAGACACTTCAAAATGTGATGAAATTGAATAAATAAATCTTCTGATAGGGCAGATAACATTGTGGGTAAAAGAGAATTAGCTCGTTAAGAGCAATTTCTCCTTTTCCCACAATGTTTCCAAGAGTTGTCTACAACAAACTGGTATAATGCCGTTATTGTTTGATAATGGGTTAAGTGAATGGTTAGATCTTAAATGTCATGAATTAGGTTGGGTCGCACATACTTCGCAGGCTAATTCTTGAAACAACTTTTGGCAGATGTTTAAGAGCATTTTGTGAAATATTATTGTCACACAAACTTAACACATTTACCATATTGCTTCATGAAAAAATCTTATTTAAGCATATCCCGTTCTTTGTTGAATAACATCAACCTTAATTGGGATAGCTTAGCCAATTGACCAAGTTCAATTTCAAGCAATTTATTAGCATAACATTTACATGTCGTTGCTACATAACATACATATATACATTTACACACACATACTGTATCGTATCATGATTAGGTATTATGAAAGTTGCATTGATTAAGTCTCATACAACAATTGAGGCATGTGTGACATCGCTTTATTCCGAATCACGGAGAGTGTTGCCTAAGTATACAATTTTCCCCGAGTTTATATAAAACCCTATTTTTTACGGTCATACACTTAATATATATATAGGTAAAAGGTAGAATTTGCGTATGGTATTCAGCTATGCTTCTAACAAATATTCATTAAAAAAATCGCCTAAATCGCGGTATAAATGAAGATATTGACGGGGAAAAAACATGGCCTCGACTTTTGTATGTTACTACAGCTATATGGTAATTAGTTACGTCACATGGGCTGTCAAGTGCCTGTCACGTGACGATGTACACCTATGTTAGAAGATTCTAGCGTCAGCGTCCATTTTGTTTTCAGCGTGTAGGCTTAGTATCACGTGAACGTCACGTGACCGGTTGTTCATAGCTTGACGCTTTATTTAGATTATGTCGGATTTCCCTAGGGTTTCATAAAATGAAAAATGTCAAAATTCATCTGATATGCTATTGGTTTCTCTGCTGAAATGTTAAATAAATCTTTATTCCTTTATTTTCGAAAGTTTCAAAAAATAATCCTATGACATACATAAACTTTAAAAGCTTATATCTGATATGTGTTGGTCATGTATGGTAAAAAATCTGGTAATATAGATCTTCTAAGGTCCCGATATTTTGGACATAAATTACCATGTTTTATGCATAAAACGTATTTGTTTCATCTGGATCGACCGGCTAATGGATGCAAACCGTAAAGATGTTACCTGCATCTGTTCAAACATTTTAATCAGGACAAATTATCAAATGTGTCCCGGTATTCCATTTCTTTTCTTAATTGTGAATATTCATTTTGTTTTGTTTAATGGTCTTATGACAATTGTTATAACATTGTGTAGTGTATAACTTTACTTCATTGCCGTGCCTTTTGCTTTGAGTATATTGTGAATCGCAGGTATAGTAGCATATTACGCTGTTGACAAATGTCAACGAAAGTTGAGTTGAACCATATTAGCACAAAACAGATAGATATGCACTCAGTATGTTTCGTTTTGAATACAAATAAATGGACACCGGACCATATCCATTCACAGTACTATTCTCAATTAACTCAATAGTGCCTAATTTAGATTCACCCCTTTTAATCAAACATGGATTATAAATAAATTGGTTCAAGTTGAAACACTTCAAATGAAATCGGAACCCTTTGATTTTCGCCGTTAAAATAGCACTTTTATTTACTGTTTTCAAAAGGTCCTTGTTCAAAACAAAATTATATCGTCCTGGTTTATTGACCGTTAATCAAATAAGCTTTATATTTCATACGATTGCTTTAGACGCATTTAAATTTATTCTGGCATTTGGACAATTCCGTATACTTGGAATGGCTTAAACATTTTCAGCAATTTGTCTATCCTTAAATTCGATTTGAATTCAATTTTAGAACTGCGGCCAAACACAGACGCTTTATTACTTACAATTGATATTATGTCGTTTAAAACATTATTAATTAGGCTTGAGTTAGATATCGCTTCAAACAGATATCCCATCGTTTTCCTTTGTTATATACATGAATTGGTATCGTATAAATAAACCAAATCACCCTTTTTGTCATCGGTAAAATATCTGCAATTAAACAACGTTCATAAACCTAAAACGATTTTTTTTTCTTTATATGGAGGGTTCGTAACAATATTATCGAAAGCCATTCATGTTATGTTTACTTATCATGATCACTGGCCATTGCATATCATTGATCCATCCCTGAATACTATTTCTACCTAATAAAGCAACCAAAAGTAATTGGAAAGGGACACTCTAAGCATTTTGCTTTTGTCCCGATCCTCTTTGTATTTATTACAAATGAAATGTGTTTAAACTAGCCAAAATTAGCTTCCATTGGTGGTACAATGCGTAAATGGGATATTATTTATATTTACTAAAGGTCATTTCTTGGGGCTTATCTCGCATAGGTACGTACGATATATTTCCTCGTATATAAAAAGAGGGAAACGAGTACCTCAGAAGACAGTTACCTTATACGCGAATGGAACTCTATTTCTACCAGTGAAACCTTTGTTGTACTTATTAACTCCTGTATATTCTTCATTCACAAAAAAAACCCAGAGTTACCTTTGTTATTCAGGAGCTACGGCACTGTTTGTAAACGTTTACGTAAAGTTATAAATCCTTGTGAAACAGGCCTCTCATGTAAGACAAATAAATACAAGTTATTGTTTGCGACCAGGTTCTTGCTTCAATATTACTAAAAGTATGCTCGACATTTGAAGCAACAGCTAGTGGATTCGACTTTTTAAGCCCAGTATTAAAGCTTGTACCTCACAATGTGTTTGTCATCCGCAAGATGCCACCATTATTCATGCGGCCGTAGATTACTGTCAAGGAGAAATGAGACGTTAAATACTTTTCAGACCATCTTTAGTTTGGTGATAGTCGGATGCACCCTTGCATTAAGTCCTTTGTACGCCGGTGTAGCAGATGTTCGATGCGGTAAATTGGACGTAGCTATGCATTAGATGTGTTCGAAATTTGAAATATGCCCCTAATCCTAAACTTGTTTTAAACACTTAATAGAATATATTCGTGAAGAAGTGTCCCTTTGATATGGTGTGCATTTAGGAAAACAGTCAAAATTTAACTCATTTCTTTTTAAACGCATGCTTATTTTGGCTATTAGAAATATGTCGCCTTTCCCAAGCAAACGATCTACAGGTGACACATTATATCATTACAGGGGTTGAATTGAGCAATTGGCTATTTTTGGAAAATCAAAATTAAAAGTGCGGCTGTTCGTTTAACGTCTTATTTCTTGTCCTCTCGGTTGACGGCCATATATTTTCGTTATACAACAAGATAGTTATATTTGCAATATTATTTGATCACATTTATAAGTACTTTTTTCATTTAGAATGCCAACCTCGGTCAGGAACACGTACATCAACTCAAAATGCGTTTTTCCTTTTTAAGAAAAGGTGTTCAACGGAGTTGATATCGAAAAAAAAGCCCAAAAGAGTGACCATCAGATAGTCATTTGTCAAACACGGACCGCTGTGCCGTATACCAGTTATGACAAAGGGCGTCAAACATGCATCACCCACAGAGGATAGCGTATATTTTTCCGGACGGCTGATTTCTCACGGGGATCTTCAGAATTCTCGAGTGCCCGAACCACACGACCCCCATAGTGGATACACCAACCATATCATCCAGCAATAAATCGACCAGTAGGTATGCGCAGTCCGTTCATATTGAAGACGAGTGTCAATTTGTATTAGCATGTCCCTTCTTAGAAATCGATATTGCAATTTACAATGCACTTGTGTCTACGGTGTGCTTTGACATGGTAGAGACTTTGGCAGTGACGATAACTCTTACGAACACTTCGCTCCTTATGCGCAACTGTAAACAGCATCTTGTGATGGTGCAACGATTTGCAAACATACTAATATATTGTTAGTTTATATAGTCATTAACACCTTGTCAATAGTTATTCACTTATTTTGCGGCTTTCCCGGATTTCACAGGTACTCGGTGCGTTCTGCATTGCATTGCCATAGAACACACACACACGCCATTATATCACATCATTACAATGTATTACCATTATACAAGCACTTCCAAACGGCCAAATCTTGTGTATTATGTCAGTTTCCGTGTTTGTAAGATTTTATTCGTGTATACAAAGATATTTTGTCGGATTCAAAAGATATTTCATTTCCAATTTTACTTTCAAAAATGCGTGCAGTCACGGATGTACACGGGTTTCACTCCAAAAAAAGTACTTCATAGGTCGAACAACGAATAAGTTAACATTTCAGTTTCGCAACAACAATATCCAATAACATTACTATGAGTCGTATTAATTCAGATAGCTCTTATGCCTCTGTGGTACCAAACCATCGCACATTCTTCATTTCATTAAAGGACGGTTGATTCATCAAAGACGACAAAACAGATCTCAAGGCTGGAAAGACTGAAATGTCACAAGAGGCTTGATGTTGTATATATATCCCGTTGTCAATATAATGAAATCCCATTATATACATTATCATATCATATATGATGCATAGCGAAGGCTTTAATGCATTTCATGTGGAAACCCCATCACCCAATGAAAACATATCATGGGATCAACATTCAGTAACAAATAATAATGATCTTAAATTATCTATTTTAAACTTTTATACTGTATCTGTTGCTTTCAGCAAGAGCCCTTCAACTGTTTATCCCATTTTCTCGCATGCCATTAGTCTTTAGTGGTGCACTTGACACGGGGGTTGATAGAATAGCGCCCGGCCGCCATTCGGAGAGAAAAGAAACCATCCGTTGGAGGTCAAACTGCTCTTGACCTTCTTGGCGGGTGGTTTGTTCGGCGGACCTCTTTAGTGATCTGCGGTGTGTGTCAAAAGAGCAAATAAACCGTGGCCAGGACAGCTGCTGGCATGGTCATCGAAACATTGGCCGGCAACTGTTAAGGGGATTAAATGCAGCTAATAAATTTTTAATGGACGGGGATGCTTGACAATTAAATTGTCAAAACATGCCCTTTCCTGGTTAAATAGTCCGTTCGGTATCCATCAGCCATCTTGTTCATTTACCCGAATGGAAAACGGAAAGACTTTCATAGGAAATGACGGAAAAAGTTTCTGTTTCATGGTTGAATAGTAAGTCTGGTAAATTTAAGCCACCTTGTACCCAGAAAGAACAGAAAACAGTTTATCTTTCCTAGTTGAATAGTGAGTCCGATATATTTGAGCTTGTTGGGGCTCAAGAGTTGACAGTTAAAGTCTGATTATGAAAATAAAAGATGAAAAAGAGAGTTGTATTTGAGTCGTTCATTCAAAATTGGAAATACAACTCAAAGTTAGCATGCGCATTTGATATCATGGCAAAGTCTGCTCGAACAAGATAGGCTGTGTCGTTTATTCTAAATCACTGTTTCACTTTAAATGAATCGTGTCAGATACACAAGAAGATCAAACAAATATGTGATGCTTTTAAAAAGTATTATTCATTTAAGATTTAGGTAACCGTCCAACAATAAGAAAATGCGCTTTAAGACGAGGTGCAATATCATTTCGTACGATGTTTGCAAAGAAATGTCGAATTCGTACTTCAAGGATGCATAAACCACTAAAGCCAAAAACTTCATTGTGTTAGCTTATTGGAGTTTACAACTGTCGAACTGTTAGAATTGAAATAAGCTTAACAATATCTTCTCTTAATCCCGATCCATTTAACAAGTAAACAATAGCTTTAGCGCCCTGATCCAATTGACTGATAACGTTTGTCTTCGGTACAACTTCGAACCTGATGGCTGTTTCTAGTTTCAATCCTGTTGGTCTTTTAAATACATGTATATCAAATTGCACAGTAACTGTATAAAGAAACGCTATGGATGAAATGTGCCTGTTGAAATGCAGGCGACGGTTCAATCTGCATAAATGAACGTTGTACATGTATGTGGGGGCCATATCCATTTTAAAAAAAAGGTTGTTCATCGTCCATTACTACATGAATGAATATATGAGTATTGTCTACTACCTTTTGAACCCCAAACAGGCATTGTCAGCAGTAATGGTATCATACTTTACATAGAGTACCATGAGGCAAAGCCACATGTACATGTACCACTGTATGATTGTCTTCTGTCATTTCTCAACAGGAAACTTGATGCTGCAGACGTAAGGCTAACACATTCTACACTGAAATCTACAAGACCAACCCATAAGAACAGTTGTAAGCTTTCTCCCTCCGATTATTAGACTCGAAACCACCTCTCCAAGACGCACTGCGGTCTATCTATTTATTTATTTATTTATTTATGTATATGTATATTACATTGCGTGAGCATTATTTCAGTTATTTTGCAAGGTCCGACTCGCAAATGATAGAGGAAGACCCCAAGACCAAATACTCAACTGCCCGCCCATACGTGTTGGTCAAATCGGATAGAACCTGATGGAAATCAGATAGACATACAGGTCCCAGTCGGGAGATACCACCCATGAGAATCGAACTGCCATCATTGGGAGCAATCTGAACACATCGGGTTTATCCACGAAAACACCTCTGAAATAATAGGGATGACGCCATATTGTTTCCCGCAGGAATGACATCACTTTACTTTCGTTCTTCAAAATAGACCTTAAATGTGAAATCTAGATAGTCGTTAAATTTGATTGAGGAAACAACTTCACATGTCACAACAACAATTTCGCCATTTCGTATGAGATACTGATAAAAAAAGTGATTTAAGAGGATGTCCAACACTTCCATACACATTGAACTACTTAACGTGCATGCTTAGAAAATGTGTTAGACGCCGGAGCCGATTTACCCGAAAAATTGTAACCCCACACTTATATCCGAGGTGTATTTCACAGCTCACGGAAATGCCCGACTAGTTCCGATTGCATTGGGATTAGAACCTGTGCGATGAAGGGACATGTGATTTCAAGTTCCTTACCGCTATGCCATGAAGCCCCTCCCACGTCAAAGCTTTTTCTTCTCCATAGAGTAGCAAATGGCACATTTCTAAGTAGCATTGTATTTCTGTTCTCAATCGGTTTTTTTTGTTTTGTTTTAAAGATGAAAGTTCCGTTGCAAGTTGTAGAGCGTCGGCCTCGGGGCACAATGGTTATGAGTTCGAATCCCGTGAGTAGCGAAATTCCCCTTGAAACATTCGCTAATCCAGATTTGGTGCGAGTACTGATTGTCTATCAAGAAGAGAAGCATAATCTAGAGAGATAAGTCTAAGTTGTAATAACTTGTTTCACAATCGATGTCAACTACATGAGTTAAAACCAGTCTAAACTAAAAGAAATGGTTTTCAAGTTCTTACAGAAAACGATAGAGAAAATCAACTGGTATCACCATTGCGTTTCTCCCTACCCCGATAGAGAAGATGTCAACACCAGTGAAAGAGTTACCCGTCGATTACGGGCTCTATAAAAGCATATTAGGGTATTAGGGTATCGATAAAAACCCACACCCGAGATTCACAGCTAATCTATAGTCAAACACATCGTTTGCGTTGTTTGCTTGCTTGTTAATCCAGTTGCTTAACCGAAGTTTGGTTGTTTTGTCTGTCTCGTGTCACTCAAAACTCCGCGGAATATTTTACGTATTCCTTCATACGTGGAATTGACGTTTACTTCATTCTAGCATTATATGTATCGAACAGATTTTAAATTTAAGCAAAATAGAAATATCTGTATATCAAGTTACAAAATATGCCAAGGAGAGGGCCAATCGCTAATGTTTTGCATCTTATGGCCAAATCCAAAATTGTAATTACGTTTTGCCTTTTCACAGCTTTCAAAACATGTATAAATGTTGTTGTAAATATGTCGTGTAGCTTATCTAGAATGAATGCAATAAAATATGATTAAATGCGGATAATTTGTGACTATTCCAAATTGAGCTAGCACTTATAAAATATGGATGAACACAATCCATCATGTGATATTGGGATGAGAAAAATATTAGAAGTACACAATAAGGTTCAAATTAATTTACTTGTTACTTTAAAAAAATGGCAAACATGTAATCATTGGTTAAGGAAACTTCATGGACATACATGTGTCGGTTTGTCTAAGACATTTTTGTTGGTTCTGAATTATATGCAATTTTGTCACTTTAACGAGAGACATTACGAACAGAAAGCTCCCATGCAAGATGGGCTAGATTAAAACCATGCAAAGTAAACGCTTGGGAGGTCAGCCCAAAAAAGGGGCCCGTATTCTCGAAACCCACTTACGTATGGTATATTTCTTTGCCCAATTCTGACTATCAGCATAAGCATCGGCGCTCAGTGGTGCTCTAGGCATGAACTCGTGCTCGGTTTTTCTTATAATTAAACCAAAGGTAAATCAACTAATTTGAATCAACCTAATTGCTGTCTCAAGTGATGTTATGAATGGTTAAAAAGCGACGTCAAGAACACGGCAAATCAATCTTGATCAGCTGAGTTCGATATTCGTGTCTAAGTATAACGAAAGTACTAAATTCAAGTACAAAGTCGTTTTCTTTTTCGATAACCCGTGACCAGCTTCCTTGCTTGCTTGGTACCTTTTTACCAAACGAATTACGGAGAATATTTGCGTAAATCAAAACGGATAAAAATGGAAAGCATCTTAAAAATGAAAACACAATACATGTATTGTCATGTGACACCTCATTGGAAGCGTTAAATTGCAATACAGCTTAGCCAAATATTGAAATAAGACGGAATGTTGTTTTGAACTTACACGATTTCTTAGCATAGAATATTTGTACCCTTGACTTCCGAATGCAAATTATTCGATAATGCTAAGGATGGACTAACTTATCTTAAACCGTTAAAACAATTTACGCCTCGGGTTTACGATTGGGCGTCAAACGAGAAATAGATGTGTTGCGGTTGCTACGCTGACACAGTTGTTTACATATTTCCAACTTCTGAGTAAATATGCAAGGGTTCAAACATTATGATAAACACGAGAGAGAGGCTTCGAGAAAACTATTTCAACGTTCTGCTTGGCGGACAGTACCGAGGGAGAACAAGAGGTCGTAGACACCAAATTTCGGAAAATGTTCTGTTTGTTTTTGTGGTATAAGTGCGTTTTATTACAGAAAGATGTATAGGTAGATAATTTTATTGACTTGACAGTTTCTAGTCATATATTCTTTTTACAATAACAACAAGTACATCACAATACATACGTATATATACTTATACACAAGAAAATGATGTATTTTAACATAGTATATGAAATGGTTTAAATGGAAGATAAGAAATAATTTGATCAGCCTTTGTTCAAATGGAAAGATATTGGTTTACCTGTATTTCATAATGTGACTACATTAATTTACAAAAATGTTGTTATAATTCGTTAAGTATTATGCATTGTCATGTTTTTGTGCATATTTTATGATGTTGAATAATGTACATGTATTGGACATGGGCATATAAAGTGCTGACATGTCTTAAAATAAAGATCTAGGTTCGAGTTTGAATTTACAATAACGTGACATCGGTTCATTGTGCTACGTGGTTTTTACGTGCCGAAATTTTTCCCGTGTTTTGATAAGTACATCTAATGAAGCGGTACGTTTTCATTCATCATTCCGTGTTTTGTATTGGGACGGATCGGACGCGGGCGTAGGATATAATTAAGTTCAAAATCATCAATTTCTACATTGAACCTTCATTTGTAAATACGGATTATAGGATTTCAATCGGGAGACCTCAATAAAATTTCGAAAGATTTTCCGCTAGACTTAAGTTCCCGTGAACAGATTTGTTGCTTCTTCTTCCGACGTGAGTGGGTTTTTTAATGTGAATGTGAAAGTATAAAAAGAGCGTATTTTTTGGTAGATATACAAAGAAAAAAAGGGGAAAGTTTTTTTGTGGGTTCCTTTAGTCCTTTACATAGAAGAGAGTGTAGAAAAGTAATTGGTTTTTAGTCGAAAATGCTTTATAGAGAAATGATTACAAAACTATCTTATCTAATGAAACCCAATTCATGTTTCGTATTTATTCCAAGGTATTTGAATGCTGTACGCCATAAAGTGTTGAGATAGCATGCATTTAGGACATGTAAATGTAAATATAGTTATGTGGGACTTTATAATTAGCATAGGCCAGGTTTCTCACCTTAATGCACTCGTTCATTATATCGCAGTCTTTCCATATTGAGGGATACAGTATAACCACGATCGTTACATTTATAAAAAGAGGAAATATTTTGAAAAGGCAAAGATAAGAATTTAGGAGGTTAGATCAGAAATGAGTAGAGTAAATAGCAAACGAGCTGGTACTTTTATAACCCTTTTAGAACAACGGTGTTCCCTTCAAAACACATACAACATAAAGTACTTTAGATTTATATGATTTATAAATGGCTTAGGCTTTCCTGTTAAAGTGTAAGCAGAAACAAATAAGAGACAGACAAAATAGGAAGAAAGAATTAATGAATCCCCATGGCAATCTAGACAGCGTTTCACTTAACATCTTTTTTCAAAGAATTATCGTAAGTTTGAAATGCATAAACATTCTCTCTTATTTCAATATTTAGAAAAGCAATACTGCAATGTACACTATAAGACGTCATTGGGGGTGTCTCGGAGGAATGGCGAGGATCGAACCCATGACCCTCTGCACAAGATACTGACGCTCTGCTACTGCACCAATGTTGTCGAATAACTTCGAAAGGGAGCAGTTTTTGTTTGAAATCGGAAAGGGTCTCGATTAATGGTGGAAATGTTGACAACAAATAACTAAGTCTAGCTTATTCATATTCTTTTCTTGGATTATCCAGAAATATCGGCAGATTCCTTTCCGACAGTTTCATTGCTTCACCAATACTTTTCTGCAAACGATTAGAAATTTTGATATTGTTCGAAAGCCTTCACACATGCTATGTTAATATATTTTGTAAGCTATCAACATGGTTTGATGTTTCATTCTGAATAAAATTATGTTATGTTATAAACCACAACCCAAACCGAGATGAAGGTAATGGAGAAACGACAGAGTTATTCCAGTTCACGTCACACGTGCCCCTGTCATGTGTAGAAATAAACACAGGGCGCGGTTTATGTTTTATGATACAAATGTGTCAATCACTCGGCGAGAACAACGAATCATGGGAACTTCAGTTTCGTCACGATCGTACGTCAAGCTGCACAAATAAGCATTGAGAGTCCTAGGTGCACCGAGCACCTTGGGCCTCTCTCATCTGGGTGCACTAAGCATCTGGGTACCGTTTTACTAAACAGTTTACGCTTAAGATTTGCGTAAGTCTAAAACAACAATTCCTCTAATTTCAATACTGGACATAGCAATATTGCGAAGTAACACATCATTGGAGTCGTCTCTTCGAGACGCTTCCAGTGACGTGTCACATTGCAATATTGTAGTTTCATTGGAGATACTATCCATGTGTATCAGTTATGACTTACGGAAATATTTTTCTTACGTTGTTAAGTAAAACGGTACCCTGGGATCTGTCTCGCAAAGATAGTCCCTTTAAAGGGACTAACACACAGATTTTATGTTCTGGAAGAAATAAACGTTTATTTGTTTCTCAAAAAATTAAATGTCACTAAACAAAAGAACATCTTCAATTTCTTTATTTCTAGGTTGCTGAAACCCCGTAATTTCGTTGAATAATGTGAAGTGAGCGTTCGCGCCTGTCAGCACTTTTATGGGAAAGCCGGTTTATTAATAAACGCTGGAATTCCTTCTCGTGCACTTTGCTAACGTCACATGCCAAGAGCGGTAAAGGCATTCGGAACACCTCGGTCATTTCTAAATAACCTCGGAGGTAATGGGGAGCAATTTCGAAAGTAGGCCATTGACGACGGGCATGTCCACTTGCAATCGTATCTACTCGACAATCCCCGACACAAGCCGGGGATTACCGAGAAGATACGGTTGAGAAAATATGAAACAAAGATGTGTTGATATGATATTTTTTTATGAAAACATTAAAAGAAAAACATTCAATTGTGATCTATAACCAATTTGTGTGTATTTACATAAATGTATAGTGCCTGTGTGCATGTTGTAATCATGTGCGTTATCCGCCGAAAAACAGCCGAATTACCCCAGGATTTCTGGTGTTTTCATGTACTGCTTACGAGGTTTATCTACCGACTTGTGGCGGGGATTGCCGAGTAGATACGATTGCGGTTAAGAGTGTCCTAAGACCCACGTGACGTGATCTCTTAAAGAAAAATCACCTCTTATTCTAAGTTTAACTTGATGTTTACGAAATGAACCAGTTAAAACGCTTTGAAATATCCGGAATACAGACGACCTATATCTTTTCAATACGGATATAAACAGAGTTCGGAATCTGTCAATAACCAACTCGCATGCTACTTGAGAAATCGAGTTTTCATTCTAACGGTAGAAGACAATTTATTCTAGAAAATTAAACTCCAATTCTCTCAGTTTAAATGATTTCGCAGGCAATATGTGCTTTTCAATCCAATGTCGTCACAGAGGTACCTTTTTACTAAACCACGTTAGGAAAATATTTCCGTAAGTACAAACTAATAAACAGGCAACATATCTGTCATTAGCGTACAATATTGCAATGTGACACGTCATTAGAAGCGTCCCCGAGAGACAATTGGACAGAGAAATATTGAAAAAAAACAATATTGCACAGAAATACATCATTGAAAGCGTCTCCAAGAGACAATTGGACAAAGAAATATTGGACAAGGCAATACTGCACAGAAATACATCATTGGAAGCGTCTCCGAGAGACGATTACAATGATTTGTTTCTGTGAAATATTGCTTTGTCAAATATTCAATTAAGAGGGAATGTTGTTTTGAACTTACGCAAGTTATTGGCAAAAAATATTTAGTTAAACGGGATTCGGGATTTGAACTCAAGTAGCGAGTGGCCATGATAACAGAAGTTCTGTTCTCTAACCATTTGGCTATTAAACTTGTATGGAAGATTACCAAGACCTTAACACATCAATATATGTGAGACAATTACAAAATAAACTACATTCAAAGTGGGGCATTTGCAAAAAAAAAAAACAACAAACCCCGGAGTAAAAAAATATTCATCAAATGAATTTCGAGGCAGTTGCAAGAAAGAACAACAAACTACGGAATAAAAAATAAATATTCACAAAATGTATTTTTCAAATAGTCATTCGTTGTTAAGAAACATAACAAAGAGCACCTATAAAACACCTTCGTTTTCGTTTTTAAATTTATACAATTGCTTCTTTCAAGATGCTTATCGTTTCCACTGTAGGCAGGACACCAAAGAACCTCTGATTAAGCTAAAACAATTATGGATAAAGAAATCAGGCATCATTTTCACACCTGCCTCTGTTAAAAGGAAACTTCCATAAAGACACATGCCTCCATTTTCTGGGATAGTTTGACAGGTTATAATCATAAGACCCGAGAGGTAACTCGTATATTAGAAATAACAACTATGTATGATCCTCTAAAAAGGCAATTCTGAAAAAGAAATATCGAATAATCAAGGTCTGAACAATCTGAGCACAACATTAAAATTTTGGAAGACATTTTGTCGAGATACAAATGGAGGAAAACGTGTAATTAATAAAGACATGTAAAGCAAATAGCTTTCAAAACGTTCATGAATTATACCAAATGATGCATATAACACTATGTAATATGAACTAAGGCATTGCCTCTAGACCGCTCTCTCAACTCAAAGGCATGGGTTTTGTGAAAAACACTTGCATACTGAATATACGGTTCAATATCTATTCAGAGTACAACTTTGTGGAAATGTAAGAATTGGCTTACTTTGGGGAGCAAATACTCATTTTGTCACAAAGCTGTCATCTTTGTCACATTTAGGTAGGTCTCAGTAAAAGGATAAGTATTCTTGCAGACTCTTAGTGAGCTTGTTTGATGGTAGATGTTCTATATGGGTATAAGTTTACTTGCTTGGGCTGTGTTTGAGGGCCTTTCATCAATAATGAGACATTCATCATGTAAGGACAAACTGCTCATGCAATGTCAGAACTACCAAACTACAATATTTGAATCACAAGTCTGTCTCTGCATGAAATCATAGAATTTTCTTCACAAAATCATGTGTTGTAGGTACTGCTTTAAATCATCATGAGAACAAACAACATGTCATTTGGTGATGAAGAAGGATCATTTTGGTTAATAGTATCAGACAATATCAAACAACATACTCATCTGCTTGTACATTCTTAGGGACTAACTAAATCATATAGAAAGCCAATCAGGTCTTTGCTTGAATTTTTCATTACTGTTCAATTGAGATAAGGAAATACCACATAAATTGCTTTGCAGATCTCCAAAAGATCATTCAAAAACAACAAATAGCTTTGTTGTAGCCAATTGGTTTTTTGTTGAACTTTAAAATAAAAGTAAAAGATTCCATAAATTTCTATTAGTATTTTATTTACCTTTTTTTACACATAAAACACTGCTTTTTTATATGTGTTTATATATCAAAGAACTTAAAAAACAAAATATGCAATAAATGATATGCAATAAACTATTAATAAAATGTAGTTAAAAGACATACATGAAAATCAGCAGACAGTATTTGTTCATGTTTTCAAAATCTTTGCTCTAACACATTGATAGATAATTTTATCTAATGAAATCACTGCTTGATCTTGGGACATTATTTTCATTCTTGATGCCATCAGTTCCCTTGTCTTCATAGTTTAAACAAAACTCCTGAAAGTTGGAAGAATATGGCAGAAATATGTATGATCACCTTTAGATTTTCCAAAAAAAATAATCAACAAATATTCTATGACATACATCCTTAAGACTTTTATCCAATTTTTCCAAAATATTGTTTCAAATTTAAAGCAATAGCAGATATAATTAAAATTTTCTTTAACCAATGAAAAGAAGCATTGTGACAAGGCAAATGTGCTCTCTGAGCCAATTTCCCTTTGCCATAATTGGTTAAAAAATTATGTTGAAAGTTAAGGGGTTTACCATGGAAACTGAAGGAAAAGTAATAACTTTACATTGATGCATGCATAAAATTTAAATTCAACTCTGATCTTTGTTTCATTGAAAAATATCATACACAAGCAATTGTAAGAAAAGAATTTCAAGTTATGACTCAAGTTTCTGTCTTCCACTGGTCTGCTGTAGGCTTACTAAGCTGTGTAAATAGAGCATGGGCATGCTTTTTGTCTCATTAATCTGAATTTTTGAAGGCTTCTTGAAAAAGAGAAAAGAAAATGAGTACCATAAGACATATGTGACATTGTTATCATAATAGAATATTCCATAGTCCATCAGAGTTTTTCTATATTATTGTCATTTGATGTTATCTGTACCAAATAACACTAAACACTATCCTTGAAATAGTCTTTTGAGGAGAAAACTAAGTTTTGAAACAGTTCATGAGTAAAAAAATATCTATAGATTTAATGGTATTCGGGCGTCCATGAAAATCTTCATCTGTTTTTTATTGTACCGAGTCTGTGTGATCCTCCAGCATATTTTTATGTTGTTATCTCTTCCTTACTCTACCAGTAAGTCATCCGTTTTGGCTGTTGAAAGAGAAAAATAAAAAGTATCAATCTTTTGGCAATACTTATGGTGGCATAGAGGTGACATGTATGCGATTTTTTTTTTTTTTCTGAGTTAGTAAGTCTAAATAACGAGATAATTAAGTCATTATTTCAACTTACTAACTCAAAGAATGAGATAACTAAGTCGTTATTTCAAGTAAGTAAGTCGAAATAACGAGATAGTTAAGTCGTAATTTTGACTTACTCACTCGAAATAATGACATAATTAAGTCGTTATTTTGAGTTAGTAAAGTCATTATTCAGACTTACGAACTTCAAAATAGCGAGATAATTAAGTAGTTATTTCGACTCACTAACTCGAAATAACGAGATGGTTAATTCGATATAACAAGTTTGTTGACCAATCAGATGGTTTGTTGTATTCAGCAAATTCATGTGAAATGACGTACAGTGTGACGCAATGTTAACCACATTATACTTTAAGTTAAAGATTGAATGGATCTGATTGGTCAACTTACTTGTAATAATGAGTTAACTATCTCATTATTGCGAGTTAGTAAGTCGAAATAACGACTTAATTATCTCATTATATCAAGTTGGTAAGTCGAAATAATGACTTAACTATCTCATTATTTCATGTTAGTAAGTCGAAATAAAACCTTAATCATCTCATTATTTTGAGTAAGTAAGTCGAAATAATGACTTAATTATCTCCTTATTTCAACTTAGTTAGTCAAAAAAATGATTTTATTATCTCGTTATTTTGAGTTAGTAAGTCGAAATAATAACTTAACTATCTCGTTATTTTCGAGTTAATAAATTGAAATAACGACTTAATTTTCTCGTTATTTCGACTTACCAAATCAGAAAAAAAAATTGCATACCTGTCACCTCTATGCCACCGTAAATTCTGGCTACACTTTAACTGACTGATTATTCTTAATTGGTAACATTTTGGAAATAATTCTATCCCTATGGTAGTCAATTGAAGCAGTTATCTGACAGGAAGAAAAAGAACTGATTGTTGATAAAAATCTATATTTCAACCTGTTTTGACTTATTTTGGTTTCATTCTCATGAAGATTTTCGAAAAAAGAAAGAAGAAAAGAAAAAGTCAATTACACATTTTGAGCAACAACAAATTCATCAACATTTATTGCTTTCAAAAGTTATCTTCTATGGTTATGAGGCTTATGTTTGTAAAGTTCAAAGGGGCATGAGAAAGACTATGTACTTACTTGTATTATAAAACAGAGTCAATGTTTATGCAGGTCTGCATCATCTTTTCTTTTGAATCTTGTTTGAAATTGTCATATTCCCAACCATCATGCAATCTGTGAAATAAAGAAGAATCAACTTAAGGATCAAACCTTTGGGCCAAAATTATCAATTGCAAGAATAATTCAATGTTTGGAAATAATAGTATCACTTGAATCAAGTAAACTAAAATAAGGTGACATATATAACCAAATACTTTACAGGGTATTTCATTTTTTGAAAAGGAAATTCACGCTGTCATCGTTATTTAAACTATCGGCCCATAACGCTATCAAATTGTCAAGACGGTACCTTGTTCTCAATTTAAAAGCTCCAACAATAACAAATAATCCATGTCAGCAACTGACGAGTTGACATCGTTGCTTTATTGGTCAGCATAATAGTGTATTCCATATACAACACGATGTGTACCTAATGCTTTCCTTACACACCGCGAAAATGACATAGACCGTCTACATAAACATTAGATTATGCCAAACTGCAGGGTGTAATCACCGAATCGATAGAAGGTGAACACTTATTTCACCGTGGAGTGTTGTGGGCAACACACACTTTCTAGCCTAATACTGAAGGGAACATGTACTGTAATACTAAAAAATGAATGCTGTAGTTCTACTGAAAAGGGAGAAGTTTTTTTTAGATGGATGTTTGTTTAGAGGAAGCATCTTCGGCGAGGCGTGACGAGGGCTCGCCTTCTCGATTTTTCTATGACGAATTTTGGTGAAAATGGTCTATTTAGCTATACTGTTTTATAACGAAATGAAAGAGTACAAAAAGTTCTCTTACCTGCAACCGGCGATACGTTGTCCTTTCAAGGAGTTGAAAACTGTGTCCAATTTAAAGTTTGAAGCGGTGGCGCCGATCCTGTTGTTCGTGTTTTGTTTTTCGATAGAATGGTTTATGGTTCATTCATGATTGGCGGAAATAAACTCAATGAGCGGCAATGAATTTATGTAAAACCAGTCCATTCCATAAAGCCGGAAACACCCGAAGCAAACTAACTCGGATGATCCAAGCTGTGACTGCGTGACAGCTTGGAGGCGCCCTGCGATAAAAAAGCGTCAGCATTCCCCCTCTGTGTGTGAGGGGTCCAATCGGCGACGAGAAAAAAATATGGGCACCAATCAGAAAGAAGGTGGGTTTGACCAATAAGATTGCTTATTGCTTCCATTTCCGGTAATTAACAGAAAGAACAAAAACATGAACGATTGTTAACATTTGATTGTCGGGAAATATGAATTCGTTTTAAACCATAGCAGTGTCATTTGATGAAATCCATTGTCGAGGGGAAAGACACTTATGTTTCAATTTTAATAAAACATCTCTTACATAAAATAGGGTCATCTGTACCCTATATATTAAAACTTATATTAAGACGGACTGTCAACTATATCACGATGCTAAACATGAAACAACATCAACGCCTCCCTAATAAAACTGATTAACCCTTTCCCAAACAATAACGACACTTGACCAATTTGTTGCAAACGACTCTGGAAAACATTGTGGGAAAAGGTGAAATTGCCCATGATGAGCAATTTCTCATTTTCCCGCAATGTTTTCTGCCCTATTAGAAGATTGTTTTTCAATTTCATCACATTTTAAAATGTCGTCTGCAAACTCTTTCAATTTGGGACGGTCAAAATTTGGTGTTTGGGAAAGGGTTAAAACAATGTCAACAGTTTTGTGTTGAAGCGATTTGCTTCGCCACACTTATTTCGAAATCAATCATTTTTGGTTATTTGTGTAAGTAAAAAGATAGTCACCTCTTGTTATATGTGCGCTAAATAACCTTGGATATTGATGCACCATTAAAATTGTCTAGCAACCAATCTAGTGATAATCAAAATCGGTTTGCCCGACTCAGTCCATGCATGAAAGAATTGGGCAATACCTTTCCCCGTACCATTTTAGTTTTCAAAAAATATTGAATCCAAAGGTTTTTTAAGCTTTCAACATTTAGTTACCAAGTTACCTTTCTGTTCCGCAGACAAGGTCTTTACTATATCAAGATTCAAGAGAGAAATCGATATTGTATTGGCAAAAATGATTTGGTTTTGACGACTACCATTTCGCTGCAAACATAAATGATATTCAGAAGAAACTTGCTCTTATATTGTAAATTTGATTAATATCAATATACTTTAGAAATAAAACTCTATGTCAAATGCGCATTTTTTGAGGACAAAACTATGATGCTATTAACAAGATAAAGGGTAAGGCACGTGTTGTCTGATGTACGGCGGTGTCTGGATTAGTATCTGTGTGTGACGCGCGTCGCTCCCGTCTGGGGTAATAAAACTAGGCGTTTGATATTTAGACCAGCAACCCGAAAGATGTACTATTCGATACTCCCACTTTATAACATGCCCGAAGCTGTTTATATAGCTTTTTGACTCATTTGTTTATTAAAACATAGCTGTTATCTATGTCTCTGTTTGTGTTTCCATTCGCGCTCGCCCAACCTGCAAATAATAAACTTTGAAATGGATTCTAGATTTTCATTTCAGATTAGACCCATACTGCCGATTTCTATAACTCAAGAAAATATCAAATTGAGAGCCCATTTTCACATAGAATCGGCCATCAGATATGATAAGCTAAAGGCTTTTTTTGTGGCAAAAGTTTCCATAAAAAAAGTCTCTGATGGTTTGAGTGTTTTCTAGATTTTCGCAATAGAGTCACAAATAGCTTTACTCAATGAATGAATATCTACGTATTCAATTGAAATCAACTGATGCAATACTTTGGCATTCGACAAAATTCATATGAGGGAAAGCGCATCTTGGTTTTAATGGTAAAAGATATACTCTACCAAACGAAAAGGCGCCGATATTATATTCCCGCCAGAATTTACCTGTAATTTTAACTCCGCCCCTTTCTACAGATTTCCCGACATACACTACCTGGAAAAATCGATATCCGCTTGACGCGCTTTTGTATCGAATGCATCCAGACGTAGAGTGAAATATCTACGTCTGGATCATTCGGACTAGAAGCAAACCCGAGTTTTCTCTTTACAAGGAATGGTTCACTATTGGTAGATATATTGGTAGATAAAGGTAGTGCTTGAAAATAAATTTAGATAGAACCAGTCCATTCCGTAAAGCCGGAAACACCCGAAGCAAACCCGAGTTTTCTCCTTTAGGTAAACCGGAAGCCACCTGTTTTTTTGCTAATGGTATAACCGGTGTTAACATAACTTGTTTCTCGTACGTATGTTACCGTTATCCGCTCTCCGAGCGCTTCGCGCTCTGAGAGAGCGGTATAAACTGCACAGAAAGGTCACATGCGGATTCAAAGACTTTGGTATTTGTCTAGCACTTTCTTTAAAACAATTCAATTTATATAGACAGGTTGCGGTGTAAACACGTGAATATGTAGCATATTCGTTGTTGTGATGAAAAACTCAAAAATATCACTTTGCCAAAATGCAACTGAAACACCCATACATTCCATGAACGAGTTTAACATATTGCCGTCCTCTTTTTAAACAACAACATGATGGAAGAAACATGTCTATTGTATTTACATTATCCTGAGTAGATGTGCCAAGTACGTCGATGTTTATGTCGACTATGTGTTTGTATGACAAGATAATAATATCATATTCATTCACAGCGTACAAGAACTGTTTGTGGAAGTCACAACTTAATAAAGGCACAAGTGACAAGATCCAAGTCAAACGGTTCAAAATATAGCAAACACCAAACTGTTCTTGGTTGTTTAAATTCGAGTTTCGTCACAAGCGTTTGTGAAAATGGCATCGGGAGTGAATGAGTTAATCACACCGATAAATCACATATGTGATCACATTTGTAAATCACACTTTAAAATTAAAAGTATTTAAAGCCAGAGTATAGTACAGTGAAGCCTCGTTTATCCGGACCCCGATTATCCGAATGTCTCGCAATCCGAACGAAATTGTAAGGGAACGGAATTATTTGACCAGTTTGTTGCAGACAACTTTTGAAAACATTGTGGGAAAAGGAGAAATTGCTCGTGACGAGCAATTTCTCCTTTTCCCACAATGTTTTCTGCCATATCAGAAGATTGTTTTTGGGACGGTCGACAATTTGGCGTTTGCTAAAGTGTTATAAGTATACACGTGCATACAGACCGTTTATGTCTTAATGTGTATAAGAACATGCGCTACTTCATTAGTCCGAATGAATCGGTAATCCGGACATTTTGTTGGGAACGGACGTGTTCGGATTAACGAGAAATCACTGTATACTGTGAAACCAACAACTTTGATATGGTCATTTCGTATTGGCGTCATCTTCTTTGCGACTGCTAATGATTTCCGAAATAGACCAGATTTTGGGTTTTGACGCCACATTTCCGGAAGCGGATGTTGAATTATCACGTGACTGCTTGCTGGTTGGGTCAGCTGTACCTCTGTTTTGAAGGTCACAATTAACATACTTTGAAACGTGTCTCGGACTCGAATCGATTCGACCAACTGGGGACTTATCCGTGTCGGAAATAGAGTTCGTTGGTTGTTCTGGAGAATATAACGAAGGGTGAAGAGCTCGCGTCGGGACATTTCGGCAAGTAACGTCCTCTTCGTCGGAAATGTCCGACAAGTCTTCGGGACCGCTCGGGCTCCTTCGGTGATCTCCGTCATTTGTGTTGCTAGGGGACTGATCACCGGATGTTGATGTTGATATTTTCTTCATAGGTATGTCTATAAAATTGTAATGAAAATATTGTTAACGCTACTTTAAGAATAAACTTGTTTTGTTTATTTCAACGCATTCTAGAAGGGCTTTAGAATACCTTTTCCGAAATTTGAATTTTCGAATATCATTATGATTTTTGTTTATTTTTCTAAATGTTCGTAGCGCCCAGATATCATTAAATGTGGTTCTTATTTTCGGCTTGAACAATGTCGACTAGTGCACTATATTTGATTAAATCGTAACATATTCTTTATTTCACAGGAGGTTGATACACATATCTTTTCATGGTAGGAAAGCAATCAGATTCACTTGCGATAGATAACTAACCTGTCGTAAAACCAAAAGATATTGCTGATGTTCATAGAAATACCGAAAATTCAAGTGAAAATGTGTTTTGTCAGATACGAAGTGTTACTAGAAACAGGAAAACTTGCTCGTATTTGTATTTCCTTCAGATTTAGAACAACAAGGAAATAACATTCTTGGTTATCCGAAGTCGACAATACCGTATGTCTTTTTTCGTTCAGATAAGGCACTTCGAAATCGGAAAATAAAACAAAATTATAACAACAGACGATTTGTTTCCCAGAGGCAATGGCGTGTTCCCCATCCATTATGACATAGTCTTTTTATTTTCTCAAAATAGGTAACATAAAAAAGAAAATAACATTGATAATATAGATAAGGTACTTAAACTGAGTTAATCATGACAATTTCTTCAGCTTTTATTCATGGAATTCACATGCATTACCTAAACATTAGACATAAATCCACGTGAATCAAGATCTATAACACACCAGACATGTTTCGCCGCCTATGCAGCATTAAACATGTTGCATGTAACCGATGACCAAACAATAATCACATTTGACCAGTTTGTTGCAGATAACTCACGAAAACATTTTGGGAAAAAGAACAATTGCGCTTAACGAACAATTTCTCCTTTTCCAACATTGTTCTCTGTCCTATCAGTAGATTTTTTTTAATTTCATCACATGTTGAAATGTCGTCTGCAAACTTCTTTAATTTGGAACCTTCGAAAATTTGGCGTTTGGTAGATGGTTAACACACTCGGCTTCAACAATATGCATGTATACACTATATACAGTGAACCCTCGTTTATCCGGACCCCGATTATCCATATGTCTCGCAATCCGAACAAAATTGTAAGGGAACGGAATTATTGGACCAGTTTATTGCAGACGACTTTTGAAAACATTGTGGGTAAAGGAGAAATTGCTCGTGACGAGCAATTTCTCCTTTTCCCACAATGTTTTCTGCCATATCAGAAGATTATCTTTGAATTTCATCACGTTTTGATATGTCTTCTGCAAACTCTTTCAATTTGGGACGGTCGACAATTTGGCGTTTGCTAAAGGGTTATAACTATACACCGCTCATACAGACCGTTTATGTCTTAATGTGAATAAGAACATGCTCTGCTTCATTAGTCCGGATTATTCGGTAAACCGGACATTTTGTTGGGAACGGACGTGTTCGGATAAACGAGGGATCACTGTATAACAAAATCAACATAACTACATTGTTATTTAACTCAAAATAAATCTAACATACCATCAATCTCTATATCACTCAGATCGTCCTCTTTGCCATCCAGGCGATTCTCCTTCTTCAGCCTCCTTCTGGCGTTTGCAAACCACGTGGACACCTGGGTCAAGGTCATCCTCGTTATGATGGCAAGCATTATCTTCTCTCCCTTGGTGGGGTATGGGTTCTTCCGGTGTTCGTAAAGCCACGCCTTCAAAGCGCTTGTCGTTTCCCGCGTCGCATTCTTGCGCCTTGCCCCGTTAATGTCAAGGCCGGAGTAGCTGAAATATATATTGAAGGTACACGTATGTCCGTTGAGTATTCTATACTTGCTTACAAATACAGAAGCTAAGCTCAGTCTTAAGCATTTGGTAAGTTATAATGCGGTGTGACTTGGATTTAAACTAGTCAAACCATTGTTTGATGGACAACCGGTATATCCGTCGTTATGGTACACGCATCCTAACAACCCGAGTGCCATGGAGGGAAGCCATTAGATAAACCACCAATGTATCGTGGTGAAAAAAGTAAAGCGTTTGAGTTCTGAAAGCTCACATATAAGAACTGAAGAAAATACACGGTTTAACCGGACAAAATCTCCAACTATACTCTTTAACTTTATCTTTACTTATTAAAAACAAAAAGGCAATACGAATTTTATGAATACGTACAAGGCGCTGTAGGACTGTGCTGTCATGATTTGATCGAGGTAGTAGGGTGAGTGAACACCGTGTGTTCCTGCCTTAACACCGTTTTCCGTTTGTCTCTCAGCCGACTTCATCCCCTGAAAAATACGTACGAATCAATCAAATGACCTTTAGAAAGCAATCAAGGAAACAATGATATAGTATTAAATTATTTATATTGCAAATTCATATCCAATAAACCAATACGAGAACTGTTTTCCTTTTGATCGAGTTTCTTCTTAGATATATTGCTCAAATGTCATGTCAATATCTAACCTTGTTTTGAAACGTTATGAATGGGTCTCGAGTAAAAATGAATACGCGATTGTCGATGTCATTTTGGGTCCCAACTAAATTTCCCATTTTCCTTAACAGTTTCCATCAAATATCATACAAAGACCTGACTGAAAAACATTCTTATATACTCAGAAAACATTTTTTTATACTTAGTAGTGGTTTCTGATTTTGTATTTGTTTATCATCCGTCCAGAATCTCATGGAAGAGAGGTGGCCAGGGCGACATGCCTTGGGAAACCATTGGATCAAAAATAGCACAATTCCTTTTGAAAAAGGAAAGGGTTTCAAGCTGCAGAGCTGATCTGATAACACATTGTATCAATCAGGAGAATGAGTTATTGCTTCTAAAGTCTGCCTGTGATGTGAACCAACTCTTACCCGAAACCCCAACATTAACCAATCAATGTGTACACCATCATTCAGACAATATAGGCATGCGACGTCGCTAAACGACAGCATAACAATTAATTACAAAACTAAAAACATTAACTTACCTGGGATGCTAATCAAATGGAGTAATAAAACTACGGGCAAAGCGAAATGATTTAATAAAGCTCAAAGCATTCATTAAATCAAAGTCCAAGTTCAAGTAGAATAAAACGACATTAATTTATTGAACCCAGCTGGTTCTCTGTGAGTTATTGTAACTGATGCAGGTAACCTACCATATGATACAATGCCGCCGTCGCATCCGATCCCATCACAACGTTAGGCTGGAACAGGTGCCCGTTTCCGGTCCCATAAACCGTTTCCGGAAGGCTTGGTACCCTGGAGAGATACGCTGGTACCCCGGCCTTGAGCTGACAGGAGCACACTGTAGAACCTGTGACGGGATCCAGTGCTACCGGGCGTCCTGTCTCACAGCATCTGGTTCCCGGGTATTGAGCGCTATTAGGGAAGGAGATCTTTGGCGTTGCCATTGGTGATGTCTGTATTGGGTAAAAAAGAAGATATTGTATTATTGCTTTTTTGAATGAATTAAACATAAGCACAATATCCGATGCAATAGGTTTTGTTTTAAGGTATATAAACAAAGCTCAAAGTTTATTAGCGTAATATATAAATGTTGTAGTTTACATAGCATTAAGACAAGCTCCATAAATAAAAGTCAATACAGTAGTTGGTCATTGGTACGAAAATAAAAGATTAAATATAAAAAAAATCCTGTTAACAAGTACCATAATGCATTTATATATTTCAATGTATCAAGTTACATATACTCCAAATTGAGAGAGATGCTATAACCGCGTATGCCTAACAACTAATAGCTAACCGCTAATAAAGTCGCTTGAAGTCCAACCGTGTTTGTCTATTCATCCACAATACTTTAGAACCATAATCTATTCAACAAAAGTACTTATATACATTTAATTACTTATTAAAAAATGTCATTTTATTTACACGATATATCTACGACAGGCCTCAAACTTAATTGCAAGATCGGATGCCTCAATCTCAAAACCAAAGATAATGAACCAAAACATGTAAAGAATTTATGTGGTATTGCGTATACCGAATGGTGGCAGAAGAAAAGGATTGCTTTGAGCACAATTTAACCATTTATCAAAGTAGCTTCTCACGTCGCCTGAAATAGGTTAATTAAGACGATTGACTTGAAGCAGATTGCTTAACGCAACACTCATTACTATAGCGTTTGAACTTTTGAAATAATGCTTCCAAGCAGCGTATATTCGAAAACACTTATATTTTCTCATTTCCTTTGGTTTTTCTTTCGAGTACCTAGACATCTTGAAGGGTTAATATCATATAGTATATTTACAAAATGAGTATCTTAAAATATGTCTTCTTCTTTGTGAAACCGAATCTTTAACATTACGAGAAATTTGATTAAATATACAAGTGCTTTTTATTCCTTTTTTTTATTTTTTTTAATGTTCTTCATATCTTTAATTCATTGTTTTTTAAGATTCGAAGCATTCGATCTTTTGATTAGATTATAAGGTATTTGCTAAAAGATCGGATATAATTAACGAATTCATTTAATGTTTGGGTCGGAGGAATACAATATATTGAATGGTTCAAATGACCGTCAACAAACATGTTTTGAGCAGTGTAAGTCCACACTATCACTTCTTTCGGTTTATTTCAATTAGATGTTCTTCGTTAAAGAGACTACCAAGGGCTTTTCAACAGCTTATCTTTATGGTTCCTTATTGGCAATTAATGCGTTTAAAACGAAAGGCTCAATAAAGATAATGTAAGAATGTCCATCAATTTATTTCCATAATTTATTTCCATAATTTCATATTGGCAATTGAGGTGTTTAAAACGAGAAGATGATGTAGAAACTTTCTGCAAACTTATTTTCATAAGTGCACAAGTCTATTCAAATCTTACGAAAATTAAGTTCAATAAACAAGGTGACAAGTGTGAGTAATATTTAAATAAGTATTAGCCTAATCTTCTGTGCCATGGGTACTGGTTTCTAAAAGAAAAACTTGAAATGTCTTAACCATACTAAGGACGTTCTCGGTAGTTTTACCTGCGCAATTCATCTGCACATCCAAGGGAGATAATAATCTGTTACCAAAGAACTACTTGCAAAGTAGTCGGATAAACTTTTTATTCGGATGAAATTTACTGTATGCATTTTTTTTCAAAGATTAATCATATTATCCTTAAAACTTCAAAAGGTTATTAACCTTATTATATATTTCTCATGCAAATTAAGCCCCCAGCTTCTATTTGTCATGTTTAAAGTTATTTTAATCGTTTTTAAAAATGTTTTTCAAATACAGTTCCCATGGAAACTGTCATTATACAGAAAAACTAACTCCTCAACGTATTCTTTTTTTGGCATTTTGTATTTCAAGATTAAATTTTACTTAACATACTGAAAAATAAGAAAATTCTATGAAAGGAATTTTGAAATATCTTCATTCATTTGTAATATACATATGAATTTTTATTGTTTTTTTACGAATACAAATATTTTAAAAAATGATTTGGATCACAAAAATTGTTCAGATTGTAAAAATTGAAAAGATTGAATTATAAAGTATTGAATATATGAATTCATATTTTTGTGTTGACAAACATTCCAGAAATTATTTCATTTCCTTTGAAGATGGTATGGTCATTCTGACCTTTTTGACCCTAATTGTTACCATGGAAACTGTCATTTTACGAAAAAACTAACTCGTCGACCTGCCATTTTCTTTTCATTTTTGAATTCACAATATAATTCTAAATAACATATCAAAAATTTAGAAAATTCTATGAAAGGATTGTTTTCTTATAAACTGTAGAACATGTCATTAACTTAGGAATCTAAATAGTAAGCTGTTGGTAAACTCCTTTGTCTCATTATGCCGTTCAGAGAGGATCGACAATAGAAACTACCAATACCATAGACCTGTTTGTTGGCAGGGCTGTCACTGTATTCTACAGCGAGAATAAATTTTTTTTTTCTACGGATTTTATTGCGGAAATGGTGCATGAGCTTTAGAAAAGGAAAGTTTATTTATTTATTCAGAACAAATATTTTTTTCCAATTGATTTTCTTTATTTCTTAACTAATCAAAATATTACTCCAAGATCCTTTTTGATAGATGTGAGGAAACTGAAAGTTGAATTTTTTTTTTTTAACTTCACAACAGTCGTACTATTATGTGATATGCACTTATTATAATTAAGTTATTGAACGAAAATTTAGATCAGTTTTATTCTTAAAATACACTGAATAAACATATGGTCAGAGAGCGTAACATCGTGTTTGAGATCTACCAAATATAAACTGTACATACTAAGATAAATTGACGCTTACTGAATCAATAATGCTTTCAACTGCTATTTTTCTTTGTTTATCAAATAATAATACGAGAACTAAACTGTATTGTTTCAACGACATCTTACTTTGAATTCAAATGTTTTCTTCTGTGAACAAGAACTTTTAATGAAAAATACAGCTCTTCTAATTCTGAACAATATGGTCGTGTATTTTTATCTAGGACTATTTTTATTTGTATAAAAATATTTCAAGTGTATAGCTTTCCTTAGGAAATAAAATACTTGTTTTCATTTATATGTTTACATAACACAATAAAAATTCAGCGATAGTGTACATTTGTATAGGTTTTGTATCGTATTATGTTTGAGCCTCTAAACTTGAGTGAGACCGAAATGAAATAGTTATAAACTGCTGTGAATAAGTAAAACACACACAAAGGAGCATCGTCAGACGGTCTCCGACAACTTAAAATGACGCATGTGAACAAAATGATGAGAACGAATACAAGTTGGATTTGATTGTTGATCTGTACTGTCTTTGAAAATTCCAAATGCTCAGAATTAAGTCTTAGCAAACAATCAATACAGAAACGTTCTCAAGTATTTTCTACATTTTTTCTATCACTTCCCTCTCTGAACAATGGCCACCATTAGACTTTTCATTGATAAAACAATACAATGCAATGTAATAATTGTATATAAATGTAATACAAAGCCATTTACATATATAAAAAAAAGAAGCTACAGTCTAACTTGTGTTAAGCAACCACCCTTTTAAGCAGTCAACCTGCCTTAAACAACCACAACAGTCCCATTTTTAGATTTATAGTATACATCAATTTGTGTTAAGCAGCCAACCTGTCTTAAACAGCCAATTTACTCTGTCCCATAGGCTGGCCTCTTAACACAAGTCTGACTGTAATTTCAAACAGTATTCATGTTATGATTAGAACTTTATTTATCATATGTGGTGTGTAAGGCACGTTTTCTGCTATCCTGAATAAAACTATATATTTCTGTCCTTAATTGTAGACAATATGGTATGGTGCCAGGCTTTACGGAGATGTTATCAAGATACTCCGAACTCAAAATAAATTCAAAATGGTAGGACAGAACAACACTTCCTACCACTTTATACTGCCCAAGGAATGTATTTCTTTAATAAGGGTCTTATATTTGAAACACGTTGTAATTTTGTACAATTTGTATTAAGCCTTAACCAAACGCCAGATTTTCCACATTGATGTGATGAAATTGAAAAATGATCTTCTGGTGGGGCAGAAAACATTATGGGACAAAGAGAAATTGCTCGTTTAGAGCAATTGATCATGTCCCTACAATGTTTTTCAGAGTCGTCTGTAACAAACTGGTTGAATGTCGTTATTGTTTGGTAATGGGTTAAAGCATCTTGTAGTATACCAACCAAATATGATTCTACACTCTCGGTAAGCTTTCTAAATATTTGTTTTATGGGTTTTACATCACATCAACATTATTTCAGTTATGTAGCGATGCCCGATTCTTAATGATGGAGGAAGACCCCATACTCAACTGCCCATAAGGGCAAGTCAAGGCGGGTAGAACCATCGGCATTCCGTAAGTAGTCAGGAGACTGCCTCTCATGAAAATCCATATCCCTCATCATGGTTTGAACCCACGCGGAGAGGGGCAATGTGATTTCAAGTTCTGTACTCTAACCACTAGGCCACAGAGGCCCCTTTTTCTAAATGAGATATGCCGCAACCGAACTATGAATCTGAACAAGACGGTAAAAAAGTAAATATAGAGGCTCACACATTATACGATGCATAACATATTCTAAATAACCGTGAACTATCGCTGTATTTTCATTGTTATGTAAACGTTAAAATGAAAACAAGTATCTTATTACCTAAGGAAAGCTTTTTTTTTATATATATATATATATGGGTTTTACATCACATCAACATTATTTCAGTTATGTAGCGATGCCCGACTCTTTATGATGGAGGAAGACCCCATACTCAACTGCCCATAAGGGCTGGTCAAGGTGGGTAGAACCATCGGCATTCCGTAAGTCAGTCGGGAGACTGCCTCAAAAAATCCATATCCCTCTCAGGATTTGAACCCACGCGGAGAGGGGCCATGTGATTTCAAGTTCTGTACTCTAACCACTAGGCCACGGAGGCCCCTAAGGAAATCTTTACATCATTGTGGATTGGAACGTAAACTATCACTTTTTCCATAACATGTGTAGCTATATGAAATATCGTTAAGCTTAACACATAGTAACAAGTAACCATATACTTTTAAAAGGGTTTCACCATTCGGTATGCATTAACATAGATGATCAAAATGCCCTTTTAGTGAGTTCGTAGGTCTCAGCTTTTGCCGTATCATTCATGTTATTCTACTTTCACTCGATGGTTGTCATTAGTCTTACTATGTATCTATGAAAGGAATTTGTTCATTTAACAAGGTTTCACTGTGTTCATCTTCAGTTTAATCTACAGTTTGGACGATAATGTGCCAGGATGCATGGAAACATGTGATGGTTACTTTGATATTACTTGAAGACTGGCTATGTAAATCATGAAAGCCATCAACAACAAGCAGATATCTTATAAATATTTCATTGAATGATACAAAATCTTTTTGAACATTACTTCTAGTTAAAAGCAATTTAATAAATCGCTGTACACATTGTGCCTAAGACAATAAAAGACATGTTCTGTTTTGACAAAAATAAAACAAACTAATAATCAAACATAAAATAGCACAACTGTACTTAGAAAATATCGTCTGTGATAATCATCTCAAACATTCTAATGACGTTTTTTTTCACTCTCCCTCGATGAACCATGGTTATAATGAGCCTTTAAGCATAATCTAAACCTTCAAAACCAGGATACATGTATTTGAAGTTGGAAATCAGTCTTAGCCAAAATGCAGCTCTTATTTCCAAATTCAAAGTAAAGTATAGAGATGGGGGAGAGTAACACTACGTTCATTTATTCTTGTTTAATAAGCTAAGTAGTCTAGTGGTTAAGCGATTTTATGTACGGTGTGGAGAAGGATGGCCCCGACCTTCACATACCTATGAACTGGATAATAAAGATTTAGAAAAGAAATCAATAAAAAAAACATCCTAATGACTTATAAACAAACATATTTATAGCATTATAAACATAATATGTTATATAGCAACTTTAACAACCATTTTAACAAAAACATGAATTTACAAGAGCTTTTCATTAAAAGGTGTTATTCAATTTCTATTGAGCATAATATATATACTTTGACAGACTAAAATGATTTTCTTTGAATGAGTTGATAATAAACTATTATATTTATGCATTCTTGGCCATTTATGATAGGAATTCCTTATATTTTTTTTATTTTAAATTGGATTTTTTTGTACAAAATAATAATAAGTGAAATTCCTTTTCTATTTGTACAGAATTACAATTTCTGCATATTCTCCCATTTCTTGAAATATTGTTTATATACCCAGAACAATCGTTTGAATAACGAATGTGATTGTGTCAGAAAACTATTTACTTTATTTTGTATTTCCAAGACTTTTTTGGAATAATCAAACAACTTATTATCATCTTAGTCAAGGACACAAGAACATCAGTTTGGAAAGTTGGAAACAATATATAGGACCCCATTGGAAATAAGTTAAAGAACTTTCATGGGTCATCCTGTCTTTTTTGACTATTGAAAGTGCTTTGTTTTATCTCAACTGCCTTAAATCTGTGATATGTCAAATGTGATTTAGACTATCTAATATGCTATCCAATTCTGCGGTATTGATGTTTAAACGGTTTTATTTTTGTATTTTCTGTAAACTAATGATGTATGACATATATTATGCACAAATAAACAAACAAACAAACAATGACATGAGAACAAAGCATTACCTGTGACGTCACGACTCGTGAAATATCAGCATGGGATGCAAACGACATCATTGACGTCCGGCGCATAAATCGACGTTTATTGTAGCAATTAAGAAAACTGCGTTTCACAAAAGTCAGTTAAAACAGATATAGATTCCCTTGTCTACACTAATTAGTCTGCAGCACACATCATGAAATTTATACAGACATGTATGGACTTATTCGTTCTAGTTTGTTGTTTTCTTGTTCTCGTATAAAACGCTGTTCTTAAAACTTTATTAAAAGACGTCCTCAAAATCCACACACACACAACCGCAAAAATGTATCCCACCCGAGTATCTATAAATAGGCGGCGGTGTTGATAGCGAATTATCTGGTCACCTTCTCCAAATATTTACACCACAAATATAGCTATCCGTAATGAATTCATCCTTTTTAAGGAATTAAGGAGATAATGTGACAAATTATTGCGCCTTTCCGATTGGGGGAGAGGTGAATTTTAGTTTTCCATTGAGGCCACGCCTCCGTTTTATCATTAAACTAGTATGTTTTCATCACGATCATTGCAAAAGAAAGCGATATCTTGTTTTCTTTTGATGGGATTTCTGTTGCGATTTTGTATATAAGTTTCTTTTATTCTCAATTTATACCTTTAAAATAGAAGAAAGTTGGACAAAAAGGAGAGTTTAAGGGTATGAACATGAGGAATAACACATATTTAGGATGTGAATGTGTCTTTACCACAATTTAAATTGAGAACACGCCCCTTTAGTTTTGGGTACGTCTGATATTCATGACACTCGAGTCCCTCCGCCTACCCTTGAATAGGAGTGAACTTTGAGCTTGTTTTATAAACGGTTTCAATCGCATTTGAGAAGTTGTTTTACAAAATGGAAATGTTGTCAAACTGAAAAGCATTAGCAGAAGAGAATATTAAAGACATAATTGTATTTGGTTCCAATTACAGTTTAACTTGTGTTAAGCAGCCACCCTTTTAAGCAGCCAACCTGCCTTAAACAGCCAATACAGAAAGTTCCATTGTTAGATTTATAGTGTACATTAGTTTGTGTTAAGCAGCCAAGCTGTCTTAAACAGCCAATTTACTCTGTCCCATTGGCTGGCCTCTTAACACAAGTTTGACTGTATAGACAACTATGGCAATGATACCTCCTAATGCATTTAAGTAAGACAGACAATTTATATGTTGAGTTCAATCAATTTAAGATAAATGAAAACTACAAGAATGTGCTTGCCATTTCTGTTTTTTATTCAAGATGGCTTATAAATTAGATATATTTTTCCCCAAAAAAAGCGTTAAGTCACTAAATCGATATGGTTTATTCTTTTTTTCCCAAAAGTGCGATCAAACATTTAAACATAGTTTATTTTCTTAAATTATTTTCTTCAAAAATCCATTAAAAGTGTTGGAATGGCTAAATGATTACGCGTGTTATAAATAACGAAAGTGTTGACACAAATTTATTCGAATTACAACAAGTTCACGTTGATAAGCATCAAGATCTTCCACCAAGATGTCAAATACAGCATCATTTCTTGGTAAGTCAATTTTTCAATAGCAGTTTGAATACCATATGTTGTACTAGATATACCTAATTATGATAAATCTATGCCTTGCGTGTTTCATAAGGCCAAGTATTTTACGGGATAATTTTACCTTATCGTCCGTTCATTCGAAACCACAGAAAACGAGGATATAAGAAAAGTTTTCTTATCACAGTCAGTAAGTATGAAATCTTCGAAACACCTGTAATAAATGTATCAATGTTTGAAGTAAACGGTTCAACAAATTGAGTAATCAAGTCAATACCTTTTAAATAAAATGTCTTTTGTGGATCAAAACATAACTCACATCTATATATAGTAACAGAATAATGTTAAAAATAATGAAGAAAACAGAGCGTAAAAATGGTTGATTGAGGGAAAAACGATATTCTATTGTTCTATAGACCCGCTTAAATTCACCATTTTTTTATGTATCCAAAATTAATTTAATAACATATTGTCACAAAACGGCTTAACATGCTTATTTTGTTTTAGGAAATAGTCGATCAGAAAAAATGCGACTAATTTCGTGAAATACAATTTACCATTATTATCTGCTTTTGCTGGGGTTTTTAAGAGGGGGTGTACTTTTAAATTTTTCAAGCCACCGAATACTTCACTCAAAGTTTCGGCATATCACCAACTCTTATACATTTGCCGTGTTATATCACGTCATAATACATTTCAATTAATTCGAATCGGGTATTGTCATAAATAGACAGTATGTTTGAAAGACAGGTGTATTCGTTTCAATAGTTTATGGGTTATGTCAAACACTTGTCTAATGATCTGTCAGGGGTGGTTATCTGCTAATTACTTTTAATCGAGTGGGTTGGACGTTGCCGTTTTCATCAAATACATAGTCCCAACAGGTTTCTTGTGCACTAACGTTGAGAAAATGTGTAAAACGTCGTGAAAAGAAGGCATTTGCTTCTCATGAACAGAAATTTAGTCTTCTAAATCACATTCTCTTGGTGGATTTATATTTTATCGATGTGGGGTTTTGGATCTTGTCCACATTATTCAAGTTATGTTGCGATGTCCGATTTTTGATGATGGAGGAAGACTCCATACTCAACTGGCCATAAGGGCTGGTCAAGTTCGGCATTCCACAAGTCAGTCTAAAGACAGTCTCTAATAAAAATCAAAATGCTTATAATAGTTTTAAAAAGCACAGTATACATAGACCTGAAATCGTCAAATATTCCCTGTAAGTTTTCCCTTTTATAATTGTTATCTCACTATCGACATAATGAATCCTGGTGCAATTTGCCAGAAGAAATTCGTTTTAAACCAAATATCAAAGTTTTAAAACTATGTTTTACATGTACACCGTATGTATTTACCATATAAATAATAAAATCAGCGTGACAAAAAGAGTCAATTAATGTTGTTCACAATTGCCAATTGAGACCAAACATATTTCCAGAGAAATACTCATATCTTTATCCGGACATCTTAAAGGGTGCTTTATCACAGAATATGCTCATTTTGAGCATGTACTTCTTTCAATACGATTTACTAAACAACTTACGGAAAATATTTGCGTAAGTCATAATTGATAAACATGGAAAGTATCTTCAATGAAAGTACAATATTGCAATGTGACACGTCATTGGAAGCGTCTCGGAGAGGCGATTCCAATGATATGTTACTTTGCAATATTGCTTTGCCCAATATGGATAAAAGCGGAATTGTTGTTTTAAACTCACGCAAATCTTAAGCGTAAACTGTTTAGTAAAACGGTACCCAGATCTTTCAAATGTACTTGAACTAAAAAGGTGAACCTTAACTAATATAAGTGCAGTGAAGACTCTCCATATAACGAAATGCGTTTTTATGTTTTAGTTCTTCTTATCCTAAAAAGGTATATATAATCTAGTTAAGAATTCATTTGACGTTTTTACTAGTAAATTTGTATTTCCATGTGAGGTAAGTTTCTAACTTACATGTAGTGAATGCAAAAGTTTCCCACCAGCTTGGCTAGCCCTTAGTTCGACGAGTAATTAACCCTTAGAATGATGGGTAATTTTCTAAAAATAATTTTTGTATCGTCTGGTTTCCCAAACCTTAAAAGTCTGCTTAATTTTGTTAAGGAAAGATACTAAAGAGTAGCAAACAGGTTAGATCACAGGCCAGTCACCAATTAACCTGACAGCAAGCCTGGATCTAATCTGTTTCCATAAGCATGACGTCAGTTCCAGCACTGTAAGGGTTAAGCTTGAAAATATACCTCCATTGGCTATGAGCAACGAATCACAATACAAGTGAAATACTGTTTTCATGATCTATAACCCTAACATAAAAAACACAAGCATGCCAGCCCTATAATCCAAGGGAGGTAACCCAATATTAAAGATCACCATATAAATGATTGGTTATTTCCCTTGCATATAAATCCTTATAAATGCCATCTAGTCCAAATGATCCAGATATAGATATTTAATAATCATCATGTGAGGGAGGGAATGCTGAGGCGGCACAGTTCCAGCTTGGATCATCTGAGTTATATGCCATCAAGTTAACACCAAAAGGAAATTAGCCCAAAACATGACCCTGGGGTATATTGTTCTTGTGCACAAACCCATTCAAACACTCTTAAGTTTTGACACACATCTTACAGACTCAAAGAAATCTTGGTGAAAAAAATCATATTTTCAAAGCGAGTAGTTTCTGTAAATGCTTTCATTTTGAAACCTGATAAAAACTGGTCTCAAATTTGAACATGATTTGATTGGCAGACCGAACACATCCGTTCCCAACAAAATTTCCGGATTAACCAATAATCCGGACTTATGAAGCAGGGCCTGGTCTTATACATATTTAGACATAAACAGTCTATATGCACTCGTATACTTATAAACCTTTCTTAAATGCCAGATTTTGCAGAGTTTGCAAACGACATTTCAAAAGGTGATGTAATTCAAAATTAATTTTCTGATATTGCAGAAAACATTGTGGGTAAAGGAGAAATTGCTCGTCACAAGCAATTTCTCCTTTACCCACCATGCTTTTAAGAGTCGTCTGCAACAAACTTGACAAATTCCGTTACTGTTTGGTAATTGGTTAAGCAAATACCTGCACAATAATTTCAATCCCTTACAATTTCATTCGGATTGCGAGACATCGGGATAATCGGGGTCCGGATAAACGAGGCTTCACTGTATTTCATCTCTAAACCCTATGATTACCTGAACAAACAGGAGAAAATTAAAGTAGTAGTTACTAGTAGTGGCTTCCCTCCATTTCACTATGTGTAACAGGGATAGCATTACAGCTTTTATACAGACAATTCAAGCTTAACCCTTTACAAAACGCCAAATTTTCGACAGTTCCAAATTGAAAGAGTTTGCAGAAGACATTTCAAAATGTGATGAAATTGAAAAAATATCTTCTGATAGGGCTGAAAACATTGTTGGAAAAGGAGAAATTGCTCATTACGAGCAATTTCTCCTTTTCCCACAACGTTTTCAAAAGTCGTCTGCAACAAGCTGATCAAATCTCCTAACTGTTTGGTAATGGGTTATATAAAGGCAGTGCTGACATGGTCATAAAGAATAAGGCAATATACAGTCGAATCTCTATACCTCAAAGTTCAAGGGACCTGATGAAAATGTTCGACAAGACAAAGGGAGAGTTTGACATATACATGTTTGGAATATAAACACCTAAAGAAATGATTTTAGAAGTTGTATTTGCTTATATAGAGGAGTTTGAGGTCCAGATATTCTACAGCATGAGGAAAATTATTGAAACAACATGAGTTGAAAACATCCACCCCAAAAGAACAATCAAATCTCAACCAGAACTGCAAATAGGCTGTGTACATTATACTTTATTTACGCATCAATGATTATGAATGGTCAAATATGCAAAGAAAGAAGTTTTAATGCGTAAAATACATTTAAAACTTGTCTAGAATAAGTATCTTAAGATTTTACTTAAACATTCCTTGCTTAAAGCAAGTAGTCAATTCACATTATTTTCATCGTTTAGGAAAAACATAGCTATAGCAAAACAAAGTTGAACAGCAATGTAAATTCTGAACCAAAAGCAAGACCATTCTTCAAAAAAGTACATTGCATGACTAACAGCACCTGGATTCAAAAATTGAGAATCCCAATATTGAAAGTATGCCAACATCACCAAGTCAAAAAAGATGAGAGATTCATGCTTTTCCACAAATGAGGTAATCAGCGAACTAAAAGTGCATGTTCACTGATGAGAGCAGAATAAGAAGTTAGGAATTAGTTTCTTTAAAAATGCACAACAGCCGGACTGTTCAATCATACATGTATGCACTAAAGACTAGTCATTGGAAGCAAAATTAGAGCGTTTTTTCCATTAATGTACATAGTAAACTAACATGTATCTCAATCCAAAAAGCATGACATCTCTTTTCAGATCTACTGCATATAATTTGTATATACTTAGTTTAATTGACACTTCCTAAATTAATGATGCATCAAATAGCTAGTTTTAATCATATATCAAACAACAAATACAAAGAAGTGTATCGTTTCAACATTTTATTTTAACGTTTTAATTACCTCACATCTGTGAACAAATATCTTCAATATTTTTTGTTCCCTGGTGTTGCTTAAAAATTGGACATATAACAGCTTCCCATATGGTTAAAAATCAAGTATGACAAAAGAATAAATTGATAAAAATGAGCAACATTCAATTCTGTCGCATTAGCTTCAACCCAATATCACAAAGAGAAAATTTATTGTCATAAATTTTATTTTTCTTACAACACATATCTTATCAACTTTCACCCTCCATTCAAGCTCATAACAAAACCCATATGAGAAAGAAGGCTAATTTAATTGTCTAAAATCATATGTTTCTAGCATCTGTTAATCAAACCCAAACCATTTATTAAATAAATATGTCTGTCCATATTTCTCAAAATCCTTTTCGTACACTTGGCAGGCTCTGCCATTAATCGTAAAATTACACTTGCTTTTATTGTCAAAGCTCCCTTTCGCTTCATTCATCTTAAAAGTCACCTTTTCCGTTTGAAAAATATTCTTTCTCAGAACTGCAATAAACTCTTCCGACGTCTTATCATGGTACATCCGTACCACGCACCGCTGTCGAAGCATGATCACCGGTATAAGAAACGCTGAGTAAAATAGGAACGTCGCAGCACCTGCCATGTAGTATAGTTCTTGTTTGTGCGAGTCTGGGATCTCATAACCAAAGATCATCACAGCAACAAACGCTATAGAGGTACCTAGTAGAACGACGACAGTTGGAAGCGCAAGAGATAACATAACACTCAAATGGTAATCGGATTCGTAGACTATCTGATATCCCTCCGGAATATTGTCTTGTTTACGTTTTCCTTGCTCTGGTAACTTGTATTCCTCCTTGCGTATGTAACTGTCCTGTCTAGTTGATGAAGTGAATAACCGTTTCCATGTTACAACCATCTGTGGTTTGAAATAGATGTTGAAACTCTCATTTGCAATGTCTTTGTCCTGAAAAACAAAATTGAATGAGATCGTTTTTTGATATTTGACAAAATTATACCTCACTTTCCTGCTTTTGCTACCAAAGACTTAGAGAATCTCTGGAACAATAGAATACTTATATCTCTTATTACTCCCATCAATACTTATTTTTTTCAGATTTAGTACTGATTAACTATATACACTTATGGTCATTGTGTCTGGAAAAATGGCTTTACCAAAAGGTTTCCAGTGAAACCCAACTTATATAGTAAATGACCCCCAATTCCTCGATGTGGCTAAAAATCATTATTTTCAATTCACAATTCCATATATATCAAGTGGTCAAAAGTCCTTCAAATAAGCATAAATCAATTAGTCAAGGAAAACCCATGCCATAACAAGCATCCCCTCCCCTGTAAAAATATGCGTGATCAATGGATTAGGCTAGCCAGTCTATTTTGAAAAAAGAACAGTTGACTACATTGTGTTGACTACATTGATGAATTTAGTATTCAAGAAAAGCTAGTTAAGTTTGTAGCATTAAGAAAAAAGTATCATTAAGAAAAGAAAAAAAAATCAATTATGAAGGTGCCTATAAGTCTTACAGGGCCTTGTTATATTGTCTTAAAAAGTAACTATCAGGTATCAAGCTGTTGGGTCTATTCAGTTTGGTCCATCCATTGAATTAAGATAAAAAAGGAAATGATTTAAGGTAGAATAGCCATAATTCTTCAGACATTCTCTGTATACTTCTGTCAGGGCCAGAACTGTACACACTAAACAGGATAGTTTCGGCCCTAACAGGCTAAAACTGAGAATGGCCAAAGTAAACCGACAACAGTATGACAGCAAAATGACAGATTATGGGTATTCTACCTTAAGCATGAATCAGTCATTGTATAAGATTCAACATTGGGTAACACTTAATCTTACCAGTTTGGTTGGATGCAAGGATCTTAAGTTTCTGCTGCATGTCAGGTCAACTGTTGTTATCCGCGCAAACATACATCTCTGTCGGCCCAACAATTGTATCAAAGCCATCTTCCCTGTAAGAAAAAATAGCAAATCTTGTGGGGGACAGTAACGCAGTAGTGGGGTGTCAGCCTCTTACAACAAGAGTCCTTGATTTGATCCCTGTTAGCAGTGAGAATACCAGAACTAAACTACAAATCAGCATGAGTACTAAATAACTTATGTATCCAGGAAACAGTCATTGAGTGTGAATTTTATAAACTTCAATCTTCCATCACAGTTGATGTAAAATAAATAAGTTTAAACTAAATCTTGACAAGTGTTCTCAAAGCATATTTCAGTATGATACTTGCTAAATTTCAAACATAAGTGCATGTATAACCATTGAAGTTGAGTGATGATCTAAAAATAAACTTGTACTCATCTTTTTTACTCAAACTGGTTAAGCAATGATTTGAGACAACTTAAACACTGTCTCAAGAGAAAAGAAAATGCTTAAAAAAAGTGCTATCAATTACACAGCTCATTTATAACACTTCCACACACATGATTATAAAAAGAAGTGGTTAATGTAGCTAAAATCTAGTTTTATGTAACTCTGTATTTATCTCTATAGATGTATGTCATTCTATACATAAAAGTTATTTAATTTTACAAAGATTTAACACACTATCATTGAGATAGTCCTTTCAATCTCCCACATGTGTCTTTATTGTATGGGTAAGTTATCAATGCAATGAAGCAAATTGAGAGGTACAGTACAGAAATTACTTTGAGCATAAAATGCAAATAAGTTGAACAGGAAAAGATTCTTGGACAGTTACAGGAAGAAATGTTCTCTTTTAGCGAAATAAACGGTTGACATTACTTTCATATACCAATCTTTTTGTCCAACTCGTATTATTGCTTAAAAGGAGTAGCCGTTTCTTCTTCATATGTGATATAGTGTAGCTTTAATGATTAAATCATTTTCATGGTATGAAATTAGTTTAATTTCTTATGAGGACATTGTGTACTTTAATATTTCGATCATATTTGAAAATTGTAGACATAATAACAACTTATTCAAGGGAAACAATGATCAGAATCGATCAAGTACACTGTGGCAGTTGGACACAATTTTGCACCTCAAAAACTATAAAATGACTTAGTATCACATACCGGGTAATATGGTATTGAGTGTGTATTGCCAATTAAGTTAATTGATGGCTTTAACACATTCCCCCATAAGGTAGTTAAAATAGAAAACAATCATAAATTATGAAAAAAATAGTATTTTGGGAAAAAAAATATTGTGGAAAGAAGACAATCTAGGTGTGAAAAATGAACAAAAGGCACAACACAAAAAAAACAACTAACAACCTTTATTATAAAATAATTGTGTTTCTCATTTTTATTGGATTTTATACACATTGAGCAAAAAAAGTGTAATACTGGTGGTGTACTGGAACAATCCACAGTCCTTAGACCCATGATGCTACTACACTCTCTAAGGAGTTAGGGATGTTGTCATATCATCATCTTCTTAGCAGTCCCATGCATCAACCAATCAACTGTGTACATCTTTATATCGACTGCATTACACCTTTGTGATGATGTAGTCGTTCACCAGATGAGTCTATGACTCTCTTCTACGAGTTGGAAGTAGGACATAGAGACCAAATTCTCCACATCCAGCCCAGGTGTTTATTGGTCGGTGTCAACCTGTAGAACAGAAAAACACAGACATATATGATTTTAGGTTAAGAAAATATGATGTATATCTAAAGAATAGAGGGATAGCGCATGGCAAAATTGTGAGTTTAAACAGCGGAGCCTTAGCATAGCACTTATGAATCCAAGGAAATCATTAATGTTGTAAACTGAATTACTCTTAACATAATGTTAATCAACAATGAGAGTCCATGTAAAAATAAAAGGCAGACATATTCAGTGATAATTTTTGGCCCCAAAAATCTCATAGAATTTCCCCAAAAATCATTACTGTCCATTATTTTTCTATAGAAAAAACGATTGATTTTTAAGTTTAGGTCGAAAAAGCCCATTGATTTTATTTAGAAAAAAATCACTGCATATTCATTTACCCTCAACATAATTGTTTGTTCACAGTGTATGGCAGAATACACTCCATTTTTCTTATTCGAAAGCGATCCTTCACCCAAGTCTGTTCAGCATACTCTATTACTTAGAGGACAGAGCCCCTAACTGACTCGGCTTGTTCAAGTAGGTTGTGGTATACTGCTTGTCGGTGTTCTGCTGGCAGATGTCAAGACTCCTCAAGTAATAAAACTTGTCCCCCCAGGATGGTCTAAATGTTGTCTGATACAACTGAACACCTGCAATTTTAGAAAGCAAATTAATTCATCCTTTATACATACTGAATATTACCATCAGGGATTTCATTTTGTAGTAGGAGGGAGATTTGCAAAAATAGACAGGGTTTGGGGGAGCTCATCAGTAGATATATCATACAACTAAGCAAAGTAGCTGGGGTTTCTGGCTAAAGCAACTAGAGGAGATACCCCGCCCACTAAAAATATCCCACTAAAAATATGGCAAAGTATGGTACTTTGCCATATATTCATTAAACACCATTTAAATGCCTTAACAATTTCTTACAAATGTCTAGACACATTTAGTACACATTTCTTTATACATAACATTATCATATCAAAATATGAAATGATATTCACATTTTATTATTTTATCCACCTTGTTTGTCATATCAGAATGTACATCAGTGGGAATTGTTTCACTTCATCACCGCTCTTCATGAACAGCTTGTATGGAAGCAAGTTGGTAAAACAGATGTTGGACTATCTCAAAGTTGCCTTCAATAATCAATTGGCGTCCTGGTGTAGTTGAGGAAGTTGTGTCTGTGTGGCCAAGATAACAATCCTTCCACTGTCGACTTATATCTTCTATGCTGTCAAGACCAATGACGCCTCTCTCAAGCTGCAAAGAAATTCAAAGTTTAAATTCCTCATTATTAGATTTAATTCTGTAGGCATAACCATTGCTAAGTGCATGTTCAAGTCGCTCAATGTATCCTTATGTAAGAATATTCTGAAGGAATTCTGAAAAAAGTGACCCTTTTTTTAAATTACCCTTTTTGAATAAAACTATATAAAAAAAATATGTGATATTTATCTATAAATCTTACCTGTTAAGCAAACCCTGTGCTGCCATCTGTCATTTCCATCACAGCAACTTTCACAGAACAATGGGAAGAACCATAGGTCTGTTAATATTTTGGAAGTTTTATCGCTGAAATTGTTGAATTGAGAAACCGAAAACCTGGTGTGACGTTAAATTCAGGGCTCACGCTGTCGGTCGCCAAATGCGAATATTATTTCATTCTGGCGAAAGATTTCCCGATTTGGCGAATTTGCTTGGCGCATGTTTTTTTCATTCAACTTTACCATTTTTCCACCTGTCCGGACATTACAGACAGTTATATCTTTTGACACACTTAACAGTATCTCCGAAAACCCCATTTTAATCCGCTAATTGATATCCTCGTGTCAAACAATGCCTGAGGCGTGTTTTAATCGGGTCTTTATTATGTGTAAACAACTCGACACACTTGATTGGTAGACTTGATGCGGTTGTTCCACGAAAACCGATTACTATTTACACCATTCCGTCCAGTGTGTTATGATGCATGGCAGAATGCGAGAATTAAAAGAGGGTTATTTTGTAAAGTATTTTGATATTGACAGTTTGCTTCCTTCGCTGATGCAACGGTACTATTCAAATTGCGATCCTCTATCATTAATCATTCAATTCACCAGACCTGAGTCTTGACGAGAGTAAAAACAAAAAGACCTTAAAGATTATGATTACTTTTCATTTATCTATCGGACATTATAAAATAAATAACAAAACTGAGAATTCAGAAATGTATAGTCTTCAATATGATTTATTGTTATCTGAGATAAAAGATTCATTTTGATTTTGTCACTCAAAGCGTAGCCTTTAGTTGTACCATCTTTGGTTTAAATTTGTTCGGAAGAGAGGGTGGGGATGTCTTGGATTTTTTTTTTTGCTTTTTTTTTTTACATAATATTTTTATTGGCATTACACATTACATATTTATGACAATGCAATTTTAATACAAATGGTGAAACATAACAAACAGAAATAATTTACCAAGAGGATTTAACACATATGTACATATAACATGAAAAGTGTTTAAAATAAAGAAATTTTAGTTGGAGCCTTTTGCTCAGAATTTGGCTCCTACTTCTTTAATTTGGCTCCTATTTTTGTCATTTGGCGAATGTGCTGGCGCAGACTTTTTTCCAGCCAGGGTGAGCCCTGAAATTGTTGTGAAAACTGCATGCTTTAAATGAAATTTCTAATTGTGAAGGTACCTTTTATATTGGCCTTGAAATATAAAGCAAAAAACACCTGTTGTCACACAGGTATCCGACTACTCTTTCATCCGAAACCACGAAAATTCTGACCGGTGACCTTCGGTAATATACTGAAGAGATTGTCAGGGAGCCGTCTAGCAATCTCAGTAGTTGACCTTTTAAAAGTTTAGTGCCTTCAGAGCATCTATGTCAAAATTTACCTTCACTTTCAAGATTTCTTATCGTTTTTTTACACCTTTTCAATCTTGCGCACCCATGATGTTGTTTCTTGGGATCCGTGTTTATTCCATCCAGTAAGGTGCAGTTATTTGTAGTCCGGTACATTCAATTATTAGGGCTAAACACCGATAACTTTATGTTTGTGTCGTGTTGTCTTTCTGGATGATCTGAAACTGGTCATAATTTTATTCTTCTTCTTGCTTTACATATCTTTATAAACAATATGACCATTGAATGTTTCTCAGATGCATTCCCAGTGCCAGATGGGTTAGTCAGGACTTCATTTCATAGAAAAGAATCGAATTCTTGATAAATTATAGTAGGTTGTTCAGAAAGATAAATTTATATGTGTCTGGTTAGGTAGTCAAACAAAGAGATAATAAATACCGACATGAGGATTGCCTTTAATCTTCTGATGGAGCAAGAAATTGTCCAATGCATAATTGTCTCTTTATTCCCCGATCGCGTTAAATTAGTTTGACTCTCCTTCTGCTGCCATCAACAAGGAAGTTTATTGGTAAAAGGGAGCTAACTACGTTAAGCTTATGTTATATACCAATCGCATTTGCCTCCCTTAGTGAAAATAGATCAAGGAATTGAAAATATTTTTACGGGAAGAAGGCCATGTCTGTAATTGGGAATAAACCGTATGAAATTAAATCTGAGCAGTTATGGTAAAATCCGAGGAAATAACGATACAACATTTGTTATCTTATGTGCTCGGGTGATAGGAAGTCGGATATGTTTTTCATTCTTAAATTAATTTATTTCAAAAATTTCTCAGACAAGTTAAAGCCTACACATAACCAGAGACATAGATAACATCTATGTCTCTGACATAACTGCATCCGAACCCTGAATGATTTTATCTTGATAAAGGCCCTGCTATATTTTACTTAAAGCTGCCCTTTTTCTACAGATGTGACGAAACTTGGATGTTTAGATTGTTATTGTCCAAACTATTTTGTAGCTATACTGTTGTAAGGGACGTAAAGGGGAATATCCATTGGGAGTTAAAGTAGTTCGTATAAAGGTTTTCAGATTCTGTATACCATGAAGCAACGGCTTTGTGTATCCATCATACATTGTCTTTTCATACATGTACGTAGGTGTATTAACACATTCTGAATAAATTTTTACGTTCAGTATCTGTTTTTAGATATTTATAATGCCACAGCATAAGAACTACTTTGTTTCAACGGCATTTTATTATGATTTATATACTTGCCTCTTAATGTGTGAACACGCACCTGGTTCCATGTTATCTATGTCTCTGGATAAACCCGTTGAGGTCAGATTGTTACTCACCACTATCTAGACAACCGTAATCTATGTCTCTGGTTTATCCAAGGAAAAGCATATCTTAAGTAATATGGAAGATGCTTAAATCCATTGATTTCGTTAAATACTGCGAAATGAGCCCTAAAGCTTGTCAGCGCTTTTATTGGAAAGCCGTTACATTTATTTATATATAGGTAGGCATTCCTTAAAGCATACCTTGCTAACGTCACTTGACCTGAGCGGTTGAACGTTTCGGAAGATCAACGTGACGATGGTATATAAAATAGAAGCTCTTGCTCTTATTTTAGCTCGATGTTAACGAAATAAACCCTCTGAAAAGGTTTACAAATTCTGCAATACAAATGATCTATATCTTTAATGCACGATTATAAACAAGGTTGGGAATTTGCCAATAATCTAGTCTTATTTTACTTTGAAAATCTATGTTGTCTTTTTATTTCAAAAAAAATAATATCCCGATATGTGAGATAGTCCTTTTAACATATCTCATTACCATCGTCAGGTGTTTGTTTCGAATGGTGACCTGTCACAAAATCTCATCTAAGAGATATGGAAAACACCAGAACACGTCAATGCATTCGAATTATTTTCGCATGTCTGTCGTTTTATCTTTTCTTACTTTCTTTAGATTCCCGGAAGAAGTGTTTGTCGAGGAAATGATCTTTGGTGAGTGGCAGCCATCAATTTGAAGTGTATCCGCAAATTCTGGGAATGACACTTCAATAAAGGATATTAAAGAGCTTTTTGAAATGAAATTACCAATTGAGAATCCTAGAACAAGTCATGATTGATCAATCGAACAGAAACAAAGTCTTTAATCGTTTGCGTTTAAAAGATAATTTGTTTATCTTTATGAGCAGCAAATGTCATTTTTCCTTTCAAAGCTTTTTCGAAATAGCCTTCTTTAAGGTAACGAGACCAACAAAGAGACAGCCAACGAAATTTAAATATAAACAGATAGAGGTACTGACAGAGCAATCGACAGAGAAACAAACAGAGAAAGAGACAAAAAACAGAGAAACACACAGAATAAACAAAGAGAAACAGATATAACAGACATCATAGTAGATATATCAAACATTATGATAAAGACAAAATAAAACAGAGAAACAGACAGACAGAGAAAAATAAAAAAAAAACCCAGATAACTAGACAGAGCAATCGACGGAGAAACAGACAGAGACAGAGACATAATGATAAACAGAGAAACACACAAAATGACAGAAGAAACAGAAATAATAACAGACATCAAAATAGATACATATATCATACGGTATAATAGAGAAAGAATCAGACAGAGAAATACAAAGGCAGACAAAAACAGAAGCGTGTGTCTAACTTTCTTCCACGCCTCCTTTATCTCGAAGTCCAGCGGGCGATCGGTCTTGTTTCATTGTATGACACGTGGGGTTGGTAACTAACGACGTTGGCCAGGCCATGACAGGCTGTTGACCGTGGTGATATACGTCTGCTCTAACTTCAGTAACGTCAGAAACGCAAGGCGCGTCGCGTCACACAAAAAACCCGACATTCCGTCGATACATGTATGTATATGTACGTAAATTTGTAAACTTTTTTTTGTCTTTTTTATGATTTTTTCATGACTTGTATTCTTAGATTTTTAGCCCACCCACCAGATGAGAAATTATGATTGTTTTCAAAATTACAAACATCTGATCAGGAGACGGTGGTATTGAACTGAAACCATTGTGACAAAAGGAATAGCCTAATTTCACCTTTGGAGCAATTGACCTTTTTGTCATATAAATGCTTATTACTTTGTCAGCATGTGCTTTAAAGTATGGTATGACTATGCACGGGGCGAATGGTAACGATCAATTTGTCTTTCTTTTTTTTTTGGTACAGTTGTTTCTAAAGAACATCGCAGTTGACGACTCAAATAATGGTAATCTTTGATAAAAGTTTGACACAAGTCTTAATACCATTTCATTATCAAACGTGCAGAGTGTACGAACCAGCATTCTTTTTTTGCTTGAATGGAACTTTGTTTTCAGTCGTAATGCTATAACTTTTACCCAAAACTTCTTAGAGGGAAGTCATTGCTTCTAGGTTATTTGGTCGTTGGTAAGTCCAAAGCACACCAACGCTTGTTTTCATAGACTCAATGGGTTATATAAGATATCCCCCTTTTATTGAGTTTATTGACGATCGGGGTGGCAAAGATAAAGACATATGATCTTTCTTGATTCATAAAATGTGTCGAGGGAGTTATGTAAACGAGATTAAATGAAAAAAGAAGTACAAGTACTAATGGCAGTTATGATTTCAAGAAATTGATTCCCGAAATTGATCCGAAAAAAATGGTTCTAGAGACGTTTCTCATCGTTACTTCCACTGCCTTTTGTATGCAGATAATGTTTTAATATTAATGCTTTTTCCTTTTTAGACACACTTTGTGTGTGGAAGCTTCCTGTGAAAAAAAACGGCATCCATTCATCGATGAATTAAAATGGAGTAGTTCGTTGTATCCAGCACAAATTCCTTTAAAATAAAGGACAAGTTCCAATCCAAATTGTCTTGCTGGTAAAAAAACAACAACAAAAAACAAGTTACGAGAAGTACAGACTATCGAAGAATGGTCATAGCGTCTCATTTTTCTCATTACAGTTGTTTCTTAATTCTTCTGTAGAAGTTGCATCAAAATTATTCTTAAACATTGAAGAAAGGAAAAGGTATCTCAATCGATGGACAAAGGAAATTGTCGGCCGATGTAAAAAGGTAATACACATACGTGTGTAACTTGCTCCGAAATGGCCTGTTCGTGAGCCGCGAGCTAGTTAGATTTTTAATGGTTATCAACTTATATCCGCTTGGCGCCTGGCATAGTGATAGAAGTTGGGAGGTACTTGGTATAATCAGTGAAACGTGTCTCATAAGCCAAACTGGTGGACCCTTTCAATATGGATGACAGTATAATAAACAAAGCCTTTACCTTTACCTATTACACTAAACGCCCAAAATCGCGGTTTGTCATGCCGCGGCCTGTATATGTCTCTTGCTAATGAATTTCTCACACTTCTTAACAGGTTTCGGCTAGTTAGTTCACTCATCGACTGGTCGTGGTTAGGATAATGTGAAACTGAGGTAGGATGATTCTTTATTGTTGTTTATACACTGTGCATGTTGTTTGAGGGACAGATTGGTGAAATGTATCACAAGAACCAATGTACATAGGGTTGCCCAAGACCCCAAGATAGGATGATTCTTTGTTGTTAATACACTGTATATGTTGTTTGATGGACAACTTGGTAAAATATATCGCACAACCCAATGTGAATAAGGTTACCCAAGGCCCCGAAATAGGATGATTCTTTGTTGTTAATCCACTGTATATGTTGTTTGATGGACAAATTGGTAAATACATATCGGATGAACCAATGTGAATAGGGCTGCCCAAGATCACGACGTAGGATAAATCTGTGTTGTTTATACTCCGTACATGTTTGAGGGACAAATTGGTGAAATATATCGCACGAACCAATGTGAGGAAATCTGCTTTCTTAATTAACTCGTCCATAATTGCCAAATCAATTTTGCATTTGTCCGATAATGGTTAAATAGAAAGTATCAGTACAAAGCATCACGTGTCCGTTAAGGCTTTTGGACATGCTGGGCAATATGAACATTTCAATTTACCAATTTTTCGATTCTAGTGAGTTACGGTGGTACACTTTGTGATCTTTAACCCTTACAGTGTTGGAACCGACATCATGTTTATGCAAACAGGTTAGATCCAGGCCAGCCGCCAAGTAAATCGGCGGCTGGCCTGTGATCTAACCTGTTTGCTACTCTGTGTACCTTTCCTCATCAAAAGATATTTAAGGTTTTGAAAAGCACACGATACAAAAATACATTTTTAGAAAATAACCCAGCATTTTAAGGGTAAAACCACATTCAGTGCATCCAAAAGTTGCGTATATATCTGCGGGGCAGAATCAAAAGGGAATTGGTCTGTAACCAGTTTTGAGAACTGGATTTTCATCCGATGGAAATAAGTATGGAAGTAAATAATCAAAACATAGGAGAAAGTCTTAGTCATGTTCCTGGTAATCTATATAACATGTACATATATTAAAAAATGTTTATGTTCCCTGAAGAAGGCGAATTATGCTGAAACGTTGGAATTGAACAAGACTATTCATCGATTTATCACTATCACAAAGTGCTGTTGTCGTTATTTTATCATCTATATGTACATATATTACATTTAAAAAAAACAATTGACCTGTCGACAAAACTCCTCAAAATGTATTTTATAATGATTCAAGCCAATGGAAAGGTTACACAAACGTACAACAAGTGAATATACAATATAAAGTGTATGTTCTTCCTGACATCATTTTCATAAGCAATCGGAACTACTCGGGTATTCATTTGATAAACCCGACTCGTTCAGATTGCTACGTTAGCTTATTTGCTAAATATAAACATGCTATAAATATTCAGCACTATCTTTCTTATGCTTCTAGTAGACGGCGCCATGGAATCGTTTTCCCCATTCAGACGTAGACGGTGCCCTCGACGAGAAGAGTACACCCTATTACACAATGACGGAGATGGCAGCCAATGCTCCTATTCAACAGATCCCTCTATTCAGGAAGATTCGTCCAGACATTCCGCGCTGCACAACCAGCTCTGTGATAAATGTTGGCTTCAGCACAAGCGCTCCAAGGCGCTAAAACGTTGTATGGAGTGCAAGCAAAACCTTTGCCTCGTCTGCGCGGACAAAGAGCAAAGGAAACGGCCTTGGTGGCTTCCGGCCTGTTTAGCGCAGTGCATGCAGTTCATCTTTTGCTACGTCTACACCCCTCATGCGATCGTGGACTTGGCTGAGTGGATAAGAGAGCAAGAGCATTGGGCTCTCAGAACTGAAACGTCCAATGTAAATCGTATTCCGAGAATATCGCGTGATAGCCTTAGAAACAGGCACCACAGAAACAGACCTTCCGCAGCCTCAAACGGTGGTTTTAGAGGCGATAAGAAGGTATCCGACTCGAGGGAACGCTTGCTTGACAGCGAAGCAGAACTAAGGAGTCTGCAAGACCGTGTTGCGAGGTCTAAAAGCTTCGAAGACGTGCCAAGCGGTCCAAGGGTCCACTCAAGACTTCCCAAGCGATCCATTAGTGTTGAGAAAATAAACAAGCGCCTGCTGCGAGAGAGACGCGAGCGGGACAAGATTTACAACCGGAACTGGGACGGGGACCTATGGGAACAAACCCGCAGGGGTGCTGGGTACCGTCAAACCCACGCAGAGACAAAGGTCAAGGGTAAAGATGTAGATATAGTTATATCAGGGTCTGAGATGAAGCTGATTCTGAACGATGATAAAACTTCTACGAATGCCAACAAAAACGGACACAAAGATGGATTCTTTCGACGAAAATCTAAAACGAAGAATGCCGATAAAGCTTACAAACCCTACACCGAAGACGTGTTCAGTAAAAATCCGATTTGGTTCAAACGTGACTCTAGTAAAAAAGACAAACGTGCTTCTAACGCAAAAACCGATGACAAAGACTTTAATGATATGACGACACACAACAAAGCAGGCAAAAATAACACAGATTTCACTCACCCCATTCAAGACGAGGTGAAACCTTATTTTGTAGAAGAGCCACCAGATCAGTGTCCGATCTGTCTTGAGGAATTACTTGGGAGTGAGACAAGGGTGCTATCCTGCTCCCACCTTTTACACACAAGATGTCTGGTGCAATATTTACGCGGGACGGACAACCTCGACTTTGGTGTACGGTGTCCCATGTGTAACCGTGTTACAGAGATAAGGAATTACTACGCGCCGAAGGAAATGTGGTTACACGAAATTCCGGTTCCTAATGAGGTATAGCCAACGTATGAGTTCAAAATATATATTACTATTATCATACGATAAAGAATATTTTTACTAGCACAGATACTATGGTTTCAAGAAGATATGACACTGCGTGTGGTTTATGGTGGGTAGAATCCAATTGCTACACACTAGACCTAAAACTAAAACTTCCATTGAAAGATTCCGATTGTTTTAATACTTTATTCAAAATATCGGGACGTGATCATAGTAGTCAGTGATGTGTGCAATCAAAAGGTTTAGTTGTTTGGATACTAAGTAATTTGCCGAAAAGTATTATTAGTAAAACTATAAAAGAATTCGATTGAGCTTTGTCTTTATCCTTTCAACAACAAGAGCTCGATAAAAGGTTTTGCGTCGCTGACTCAATGATATGCAACATATCGTTGTTTTTACACGTGAACTTTGGGATGGTATATGTGCCTTGCGGTGACTGACTTTGTACGTATGCAATTAATCTACTTTCGTTTCGGCGCAATGTCGTTGACAACGCTTTTCTGAAACACGTGGACACATACATTTACTATATATCCGAATACAGTGTCACATTCAGATCTGACACGTGATTCCTTTTTATTATCATATTTCTATATACATGTATTATCCGATTCCTCTTTATTTTCAGATTCCTCTCTATTACCAGATTCCTCTTTATTTTCAGATTCCTCTTTATTATCAGATTCCCTTTTATTTTCGGAATCCTTTTTATTATTATCAGATTTATCCTTAAAAAGTGGTATAGAATAATGATGGCAAAACACACGCCATGTCTTTAGAACGAGGTCCATGAGTGAATTCAGTGATACATGGATAGGTAGACTGTCGTTGTGATAGAATCCTTTTGCTCTACGACGGCAAAGAGTGTTGAATTTTCCCAGATGAAAACATATGATGTATCACTTGATGGTACGCAAGTATATACTTACATCCCTAATGGTTTTGTGTGTAATTAGGTTAACTATGTGTATGCCTCTATTAAACTGTGTCGTGCGACTTGATGTATAGTCTTTGTCCAATGTCAATGCAACCTTTTATTTCATTGAAGGGACTTTCATAAACTGTGTTGTGCGATTAACAAATGTTAAAAAGAGGATCCAACCTAGCCTCATCATTAAATTAATGGCCATTCATAATATCTCCGAACTCACACGAAGGTGTGAGGAGGTACTTCAAGTTTGGAACGTTACCTCTCGGCCATTGACGTTCTTCTCTGTCGAATTGGTTTACTGTATATTTAGTCTTATTAAAGCATTGAGACTGTAATTCGAAATGCATTGCGACATCTTTCATTTCCAGGAAGGGATGCCAGTGCACCCATTTTCCAAATAAAAAAGTATTTCTTTTATGTAAAACTATCGTTCTCAAGATATCATAAAGGAAGACTAGCTTAAGTGTGTGTGTGTGCTTCATCGGATATATACATTGATTGTGAAACAACTTCTTACAGCTTAGAATAATCACGCTCGATTCTGTTTCTTGGGTATGTAACCGGTTCTCGCGCCAAATATGGATTAAGTCGGAATCAACCTTCTCACGAGATTCGAGTCCATCACCCTCGTGTCCGAAGGCCGACACTCTACTTGCACCACGGTTCACCACGAGTAGACACTCTATTTGAAACCGAAAGTTCAATTGGAAAACATAGACATCGTATCTGATTAATCTTATATGAAAGAGGTACATCGTTCAAACTTTCTTTCCATCGTTGAATAACGACAACAGAGTACGTAACGTTTGAAACGTCGTAGCCATACGTTGTCTATAAATAACACACACGTCTTGGATATATGACACGACAGGAAAAACCCTTAATTGACCTGACATGTACGATCTATGACAGGTGTTGGTTGTCGCACCCTCGTGTCAGTGTCACGTGATCTAGGGTTGAAAAGGTCATCGAGGGATTGGCGAAAGTTTTGATTGTTTGTGATTTAAGACCGTTTTCAATAATGTTTAGATTTAACAAAAATTAAAATTTTGACAAGACTTTTTGATTGGCGATGGTTTGATTCTTTGTGATTAATAATGTTTAGATTATATCGCGGAATTCTCTGGTGTATGGTAGTGGAGTGGCTTTACTGTTCTTGAACTGCTTATGTACAAAATACGTGGTTGAAATTCTAAATCTGGACACCAATTTTACGACGATGAATTATCATAAAGTCTAATCAGAAAGAATGGTACGTTTTCAGAAATCGATTTGACGTTGATTTTCAGCTAGGTTACGTCTCATCTGGGATTCACTAGTACCAGGGGTTTTAAATAACTTGCCAAAGGTCACTCTCACGGAACCGGAAGCGTTTGTCGAGCGTAACGTTTGCCACTCGAGGTACAAGTCAACATCCTCAACAACTGGGCCCAAAAGGAGCCTTCATTATATCGTTTCAGAGGAGGCAAACGTCGTTAGTGTAACGAAATGCATTATGCAAATCATCATTCTTTGACAAGCGAAATGTGTATTTGTTTTCCCTGCTTGACAGAGTAGCCCGAGGGCAATCTCCTCCCGAATGTTGCAGCGTAACCAGATTTGGCGTGACTGTTTCTGTTCAGCTGTTTCAACCTGAAAACTGATTTGAATTGGAAATTTACAATTTTCAACAGTAGTTGTCGGTCAGACATATTGCGTTGGTTGGCTTACCTTATTCGTGTTTCTGGGTTTGAAATTGCTGCGGTAAAATACAGACTGTGATTTGAACCTTTTTAACGTTATTTCCTGGCAGATATCAGATGAACTGTTTATATATTTACAACAAAAGCATGATACAATAGAGTATTTATTCCTCGAACTTCTGGTTGTCGAACTCCTCTATATGTTAAAGTAAATACGGGGTCCCTAATAACTTGTTCTTCTTTCTATTTCCTCTTATTCCAGATCACTATACGTCGAACTATTTCTCCCTGTCGAACATTTTCATTAGGAACTTGTAAAGTTCTAGAATAGTATAAACCTGTCTACGTTACAGCTGTTGTAAAATGATTTCAAATGAAATTTAAATTAATTCAAGTTTAAACCTTAGTTTACACCTATTGTGAAACAAATTCTAACAACTTAAATTAATCTCTCTCGATTCCGCTTTCTGGATCATAACCAGTACTTGGGCCGAATGTGGATTAATGAAAGGTCGCAAGATGGATCCCGCTTTTCACGGGATTTGACCCCACGACCCTCGTGTGCTGAGACCGACGCTCTACCACGCGACCACTACCCGCCACAATTGATATGAATTACTCTCTAATCTGCTTACTGGACACGTATCAAGTGTTTACGCCTATTGTGGAATAATTAAATGTCCTTTGGGGAAACCTGTTATTCACATGAACGGTGAACCCTAATGATTCGAGAATCACTGTTGTCCTAGTTCGCCTGAACTTACGGTCAGTTTTTATGCCTTTATTAGGTCACCTCCGCATCTGTCGGTATATTTGTTCAAGGGTTTGCCTCATATTTGTTTTCCAAGATTTTAGCGATACACTGGCTCATACCAAGCGGGGAAAACACTTGACCATCAACTTTCCGTTACATCTAACACTCGTCAGAGAAATCGCAGTCGACGGGTGTGCATTTCAAAAACTCTCGGTCTTTGATTGCAATTCCGCTGCCGAGTATAAGATGTTACCCCATTATTAAGCATGGGTTACAGTATCATATACCACCAGAACCGGAAATTTGATGATCAAATCATGCGGGGTACATAACGTGGCTATCATTGGCAAAAGTAGGTGAACAAACAAATATACATGGGCGCATCCATCTTGTTCTGATATTACATCGTAAACATTGGTTACGTGATTCCCTGCCTGGTGTCATAACTGTTTGAATCTTGGGTTGGAACAACAATACGTGAACCATCATTGCAATAGAACTATAACTTGTTCAAACGAGCATTAAACTCTAACGAAACAAATCAATACAGTTAAAGGGTTGAGTAACTTTTAAGAACATTTGAGCAAGGCTTGAACACATAATTCTATATCATTTATCATTGAAGTTTGATAGAATGGCCCTTGGATTGGCCATGGAAACAATATCAAATCAAAGTGGTAAATAAACATCTTATAAAAAGCGTTAAAAGGCTACATGGAGCGACCATTAGCCAGTACGGAAATGCTGGGACAAGCTCACAAATCGGCACTAGTACTAGCCATGTTTCCAGGAAGCAGTCATCAAGAGTGAGTTTGATTAACTACAAGCTTCCGTCACTCTTGATGTAAAACGAGAAATGAGCAATTTTTCCTTTCACAGAATTTGTTTATGCACAAATTTTGTTCATAAGCATCAACTCTGGCGTAATGGTATTGGTACTTTTACAGTTGTCTACTCTTATTTGGAGGCGAGCATCAACGGTGCAATGCATATTACTAAAACTTCGAGTAATGCTAAGAAAAAAGATGTAATTTGTCTTATAAAACCTTGAAATGATGGATTCAAAACCGCCCTCTCCCCTCAAAGAAAAGAGGAGATGATAAAAATGCCTTATCAAAACTTAAAATGATGTAAGCAGACCCGCGCGCCCCCTCATTCCAAACAGAAGAGGAAGAAAACAAGATATAATGTGTATTGCATCTCATCTGAACTTCAAGTGATGCTTAAAAGAAAGATGCTTTGAGTCTCATCAAAACTTTAAGAATGGAAGCAAACCATGCACATCCCATTAAAAAGTGCCAAACATTCAAGGTGTAATGCATACCATCAAAGCTTCAAATTATGCTAAAAAGGTGTAATGTGTCTCATCAAACAATGGAAGCAGACCGTCTTCTCCTCCCGTAAAAAGAAATGTGTCCCGGGTTCGATCGTCGTTAAGCGAGGTCAAAAATGCAGGGACTAGTTATCAAATTGGCGCGAGTTAAGAAACCAGGAAGCAGTCATCATGAGTGAATGTAGTAAGCTTCAAGCTTTCGTCACAATCGATGTAAACTGAACAAAAGGAGACAAAACAACATACAGGGTGTTATGCTTCCCATCATTTCAAGCTTCCAGTGGTGGTACACAATGTAACCAAACGAACATGTACGTCACGGCCATCGATTAACGTAGTCAACGGACGTAGTCATTCACTATCGAGGGGCTTGATTGCCAGTATGAATAGGTTAAATTGTCCGGCGGGTGTTCAATAGAAGGTGAGTACACGTAAGTTCACCTTGCTTGGTACTGCAGTAGAATCGTTTCCGGACAGCACTAATTACGCTATAGAAATACCGACACGATCGTTTGTAAGGTCAGTCGGGTAACGAATGAATGCTGTTTATTGTAAGTGAAATATAAGTGAACTAATATCATTTTCTTTATGAAAGTAAGTATATAATGTTTATTATTGTGACATCGAGGGTTCAGTGCAATACTATAGTAAGTGCTTCATGTTAATGAAGCACTTGCTATAGTCCTGCACTGAACCCTCGACATGTGCATGAAAAATATAGATACTTAGTAATCAAATTTAGTTTAATTAGAATATCTTTTATTCACTCACGTCTTGATTTATCAGACATATGAGTATAGTAAAACAACAACAATGTATTCATTCACATAAAAAATGGACATGTCCACAAAGAAGATATAAGGAAACAGAGGTAAGTAAAAGACACGAGGCAGGGATAGAAAACGAATGAACAATAAAGAATCCGGCCCAGCGGGCCTATATGTCCCCAAGATAAAGACAATCATTGATAATTCTGTATTGAATATAAATACAGACACGGAAGCTTGAAGAATCTCATGCAGATTGTATGGATTGCTGCGTATTGCATACGTTATACTCAAGAACTCACTAAAACCCGATTTTTTTGGGGGGGAACCATTCCAAACATTCCGAAGAAAGGATTCTAACGAGCACCATCGATATAGAATGATACATTGTATATAACGAACAGGAATGCGCTCAAAGAAAACGGTTTTTATCGCTAACTTTGTTGAGAAATAAAGAAACTACATGTGTTATCATTCGTTATACATATATTATTCGCAATAAGTTCGCAATAAAATCTGACTTTGTAGGGAACCATTCCAACCGTCCCGAAGAAAGGATTCTAACGAGCACCATCGATATAGAATGATACATTGTATATAACGAACAGGAATGCGCTCAAAGAAAACGGTTTTTATCGCTAACTTTGTTGAGAAATAAAGAAACTACATGTGTTATCATTCGTTATACATATATTATTCGCAATAAGTTCGCAATAAAATCTGACTTTGTAGGGAACCATTCCAACCGTCCCGAAGAAAGGATTCTAACGAGCACCATCGATATAGAATGATACATTGTATATAACGAACAGGAATGCGCTCAAAGAAAACGGTTTTTATCGCTAACTTTGTTGAGAAATAAAGAAACTACATGTGTTATCATTCGTTATACATATATTATTCGCAATAAGTTCGCAATAAAATCTGACTTTGTAGGGAACCATTCCAACCGTCCCGAAGAAAGGATTCTAACGAGCACCATCGATATAGAATGATACATTGTATATAACGAACAGGAATGCGCTCAAATAAAACGGTTTTTATCGCAAGCTCTGTTGAATTATAAAGGAACTACATGTATTATCATTCTTAATACATATATTATTCGATAAGTTCGCAATAAAATCTGACTTTGTAGGGAACCATTCCAACCGTCCCGAAGAAACGATTCTTACGACTACGAACGATATATAATGATGCACTGTATGTAACGACCAGATATGCACATAAAGAAAACGATTTTCATGACGAGTTCTATTGAAGAAAAATGCCAGCACCATGTCAATGGCCAATGATAATTTATCACCATTGAGCACATAGCGTTTGTTTCTGTTTCTATCGTCTAGTTTTATTTGCCGTTAATATCGAAGGAAGTAATGGTGTCCAGCAGCTTGGCGTATTGGATTTAAAACGTTGTTTTAGGACTTTTGAATTGGATTAGCTGACGGATAAGGTAGAAGTGATGTTTTATTTCATCATAATTTTTTAACGTTCGTTTTAACATTTAATTACCATCAACATCACAAACACCTTGAATATTTTTTGTCCCCATTTTTTTCATTTTACCGTTGTTTTGATAAAATATACCTCTATCATATAATTTCCATTGCTGTTGTTATACCTATCACAATATATTTTTTTATCAATATCATTATTATCATACAATAAATCTATGAATATTATCATTAAAAGATTAGACCATTCATAATACGGTAACTACCTTAATACCATTATCTTTATTTATGATTATAAAATGATATCAATAAGAATAGTAGTAATAATGATGATAATTATGATGATACTAATGGTGATGAAAGTGATGATGATAATAACAATAATAGTAGTAATGATAATAATAAAAATAATATATATCAGTAATACAGTCTAACTTGTGTTAAGCAGCCACCCTTTTAAGCAGCCAACCTGCCTTATACAGCCACTACAAAAAGTCCCATTGTTAGTTTTATAGTGTAAATCAATTTGTGTTAAGCAGCCAGCCTGTCTTAAACAGCCAATTTACTCTGTCCCATAGGCTGGCCTCTTAACACAAGTTTTACTGTAGTTATTACAGTAAACGTTATCATTTTCTTATTTGGAAAATTCGCTATATTTGGATATCGGACTCTTTATCAGCAAATATATAGAATGGTGATATTTAGTTACGGTGACCCCAATTCTTATATAGGTAAATGTACATGTATAAAGTTGAATCGGAACCAACTCTCGACATTCTTCTTCAAACATCGATTGATATACATGTATATTGAAAAATTAAGTGTCATTATCCCATGGATTGACTATGAATACCTTTTTCATATTGGTCTTACATCGCGCCAACGGTTTTCCAGTTATGTAGCGATGCTTAGCGCATAACGATGAAGGAAGACCAAACCTACACTGCCCATAAGAGCATATAATGCTTAGTAAAACCATCAACTACCCATAAGGGCTGATTACGCGGAGTGGAACCATCGGCATTCCATAAATCAAGCAGGAGACTACCTTCATTGAAATCCAAATACTAGTACAGTCAAACTTGTGTTAAGAGGCCAGCCTATTGGACACAGTACATTGGCTGTTTAAGACAGGTTGGTTGCTTAACACAAATTGATGTACACTATAAATCTAACAATGGGACTTTCTGTAGTAGCTGTTTGAGGCAAGTTGGCTGCTTAAAAGGGTGGATGCTTAACACAAGTTAGACTGTAGCATCACGGGGATTTGAGCCCACACGGAGAGTGGGCATGGGATTTCAAGTTCCCTACACATATTTCTGGGACACGGAAGCCTCGTTGAATCATTGTTTTGATCCTCGATGGCGCAAAAAATATGTGTTATGTATCAAATTATTGATATTTTTTGTCTCCAAGCTATACAAGGTCAATAATTGCTGTTCATGGACCTGATGTGTATTTGTACAGTTTGTCGAAATCATTCGCTCTTAAGAAATTGCGTCAACAGTAGTTCATATCTTTAACGAAGCCTGGTTCAAGAGAGGTAGAGAAAGACTCTCAAAGGCATCGACGTGTATATTAAACAGCTGAACAAAGCTTGAGAGAACCATCTGCATTTCGTTACTCTGCTAGCTGACTTAAAAGTTCATTCAATAAATGTCAAAACCAACCTCTATGTGTTCGTTTTCATCAACAGGGCAACGTTGCGATTTCATACTGTCACTTTACATCGCTTTGACCATATTAAAGAGCAAAAATTACATATGCTTACATGTGTATAAACACAAGGGATTACCGAAGGCAGACGGGCGAGCTTTCGCAAAACATCGTGAATCACAAAGTATCAGTAACGGAAGATAGGAAGCGTCGACCTAATCTGCTTGTGTGTACGTAATTGACTTGTCAGGAACATTGCTTTCTGCACGTAACTTGTCGAAACTTTTGAAATACGTAAGGAAATCAAGTAATCAAACCAAACGAACCAATATAATACAATAAAAGAAAGAATGAATCGAAAAAAAAAATATATATATATATTGAAGCGACCTCAAATTTGAGGCGGTAAAAACATCTGGTCATCGATTTTTTATGATCTGTAAATATCTCTAAATGTCTTCGTAATGTAAATCGATTCGATACATCAGGTACATGCATCCAACTCACATTGCAAACATATCGGAATACAGTGTTAGTTAATGGCATGGCAAACACCAATACATCAAATACCCCCATTCCAATTTCAGATTAAGTGGATAAAGGTACGCGAGGTGACAGCAGAACAATCAATACACCACAATGACGAGCCAAGCAACACCGGAAGTAGAACCTGAAACAGAACCAGAAACAGATACAGAACCGGAAGTTGCACCCGAAGAAATGGCGGAGCCCGGACCGAACTGGGTCAAGGCGTTTCCCAAGTGGGGTCACGCCTGGGACCTACACGTGTACTCATTCGGGACTATTTTCATGATTCTGGCGCTCGTTTCTCTGTACTCGATGGCTTTTTACACACGCAGCTGCAAGCAACTAAGACACGGCAAGACGACGTTCTCCCTGCAATGTCTATTATTCGTATTCTCCCTACTCCGCTGCCTCTCAATGTTTGTGAACCCATACATGACGTCGACGAATCTCGACTCCCTCCTCTTCACGATTCTATGGACCGCGGCGCTTCCAGGACTCACGGCTTCGTTCAGCCTGTTGCTCCTCATTCTCTTGGACACCACGAAAATGACAATGGGTCCGCCTCGTTTTCAGAACATGAACGTCATCCTGGCAATCACCGGCGGCCATTTTGCCATCGTCATGGTGACGGATGGGATGTGTTTCTGGACGACCACATGTAAGCCTTATTTGCTGTTTTGCCAGGCTCTGTTCATACTGTACGGGATGTTGCTGTGTGCTGGATACATGTATTCTGCCGTAAACATCTACCGGAGCTGTAAGGCGGGAGACAGATCAGGTAAACTATTTACAAAAGACGTATTCATAGTCGTCTTTTGACGGTAATTTTGGTCCAACCAAGCGAATGAGGTAGTCCCCAGACTGACTTACGGAATGCAGATGGTTCTACCTGGCTTGTCTAGCCTTTATTTACAGTTGAGTACGGGGTCTTCCTCCATCATTAAGAGTCGGATATTGAAACATAACTGAAATAATCAGTAATGCATTGTTAACCTATATAGAAAACGGAAGAATACTTGTATTTATCCTCCGAATATTTATTAAGATCAAGCTAGCCAATTAAATGTTAAAAGAAGGAATACGTAATCATACTGAACTCTCAAAACCCAATAGATGTGTACCTTATCAATCTATAAATCATAGTACACCCCTAACTCTCTTTGGACTTGTTTAACTTCACCAAAGCATACATGAGCGTGAGACGATTCTTACCTCACGACAAAAATACATTTTCTACATTAATCGGAGCATATCTAATAATCTTGTAAATGCTTTTACTATTTTTATTTTCTTTCAAATATTTCAGGAGAAGAATTCGCCAAAATCATGCGGATAAGTCGGATTGCATTTGTGGCATCTATGACGTCACTTTCAATCTGTGTGACGTACATCTACGCCGCGAGCAGTGACTTCGGGATATACAGTGACGTCAGATACGTCGAGGCCTGGGATTGGTGGATTCTGCAATCTGTCATTCGATTGGAGGAAATCGTTTCTTGCTGCCTCGTTTTGATCGTCGTTGTGAGGAATCCGTTACAATCACAGTGTTCTAGAGTCTGGAGACGGATTGCAGCTGACGATCGAAGAGTGGGTTCTGATCAGACGTTACAATCTTGTAGGACGTGCGAAAAGCCAACAGGATACAGTAAATCACAAACTGAAATAACAATAGAGACTCTTTAGGTGTGAGTTCTTAAAACTGGTGAATTCGAAATTAAAACGCTCAAAAAGAAAATCAACATTATATGAATCTATATTGTGTTCGATAATATTATGTTATTGCTACTTGCCAACCTACCGTCCTGTTGTTTAATAATGAAGGGCAACATTGTTATAATCGATTGATTTTGATCTGTCATAGATGTGCTAAATACAAAATCTGTGTCATGTAGTATGCGCTGGTATAAGTTTATTGTTACGATTTTCGTCACGTGTTAAGATAGCCACATGATTAAAAGGTGTTCAGGACTGATCTCTTAACGCACGTTTGATTGTATAGTTATTGGGGACGTCATTACTTAATCGTCACTACTCGGGTATTTCCGTGATCTGGACAAAAAACTTTATTTGATAAACTCATTGAGTTCAGATTTGTCTATTACTTTGTTACATAGATGTATTACAGACATTGTTAAGACGGGGCTGCTAGTTAATCAAAAATGGCATTTCATGTGTTTTTCAATTGCGCTTGGTCTAAGTAAGTTCCATGTTTAGAATTACGTTTCGTTATTGGTTGTTGCTTATTTGTGGTCATTCTTATGTATATGTGTATAATTAAAGAAGATTGCCGATATGTAATTGATTGTTCAAACCTATTTCTTTTCTTGATCTTTATCCAAATTTATAAAATGTTATTATCTTATTTGACATTTTTAAACAGCAAACATTTAAGAGTCTTGTTAAAATATTTTAAAGCGTTTTTACCCATTCAATCATGTTGTATTCTGTTATGATTGATCACTTGGTCTTCCTCAGCTTGAAATATATCGCTCCAAACTCCGTATATATGCATAGTTAAGTTCGTCTAGTTTACATCGATTGTGAAACAAGTTCTTACAACTTAGATAAATCACTCTCGATTTTGATTCCTGGATACATAATCAGTACTAATGCCGATTTGGATTAATGAAAAGCCGCAAGACGGAACCCGCTACTCACGCGACTCGAACCCTCGACACTCGTGTCCAGAGGCCTGCGCTCTACCCATAGACTTAATTGAAGGTTTAAATGAAGAAAGGGGTTTATTGATTCGAAAGTGAGGTTACATGTTTGAATTATCAAAGCGGACATTGTACCGGAAATGACACGGGGAGGAGTAATCAAATCAGAAATAGTGCAGTCGACATAGAAACGACTGGCCGGTAATTGGAATTAACACATGCATTTAAATACATGTAAATCTCTTATCCGTCGTTGTATTCCATAATAATGGCATAACCTTTATAGTGCTGGATACGACTTCATGCTTATGCAAACAGGTTAGATCCAGGCCTCGACTTCCTCGACGAAATTAAGCAGATATTTAAAATTTGGGGAAGTAGAAGACACAGAAATCTGATTTGCGACCGCATTTTAAACCACTTTCGTGTATAGAAGCTCATGCGTTTAACACTTATAGCGCTGAAATCGACTTCGTGCTTATGCAAACAGTTTAGATCCAGGCCAGCCGCCAAGTAATTTGGCGGCTGGCCTGTGATCTAATCTGTTTGCTACTCTGAGCATCTTTCCTGATCATAATTAAGCAGATATACAAGCGTTTGGAAAGCAGACAGCACACAAATCAATTTTTAGAAAAGTACCCATTGTAACGGTTTAAACCACTTTCCTAAAAAAAAAACAAATGTGTTCAATACACACTGCGGCAAAAGGAGTACACTGTTAGCCCTCAAAATCACTGAAACATGTTTAGCACGGGTTTCTAGGCCTTTACCCCTTGGCAAAGGGCATCGATTCAACCGAGACTTTCCACATATGCTCAAAAACCCAGCTAACTACATGCTCTAGCACTTGCAATAAGGTTTAATAAATCTAGCGCTGGATTTCCGATTAGGTTTTATTCCCATTTACTGCCGACAATTGTTTGAAAAAGGGGTCACAGCAGCTAAAACCTGCAAAATAAGAGGTATTGTGCCCTTGTACATCTATCTTTCAAACTGCGTTAGAAAACGGAGCGCTGAAATGGTGAGGATAAATGGAGACTCGAACTGGGAATGTAGAATTGATAGAATTAAGGAACAGACTTTGAATATGTGCAGTGAGTTGTGTGACATTTAAGACATTTTTGTGCATAGATGTTATTTTGAAATCGCATAAGCTTAGCCTTCATGGATTTAAGTGTTGAAATGGGCTTGTGCTCAAACGGGGACTTAGACATATCGCGAGTAGGAGAACTGGTCAGCTTTAATGCGCTGGTTTCCAGTTCGGTTCTTTTTTTTTAATAGGGTATAACGTCGTTGCTCGAAAACCCTCAACCAAAGCAGTTGAATCCGAAAATATATAAACATAAACATGCCTTGTATGTTTATAATTGCATGAAAAGACGGGGTACTGAATTGGTTTGGCGTAATGCGGTGCCGAACTCTGAATGTAAATGCAGCAGGATTAAAGAACATACTCATGACGATATGCAGTGAGTTTTGGGACATTTAACTTAGACATTTATTTGCATAGAAAATACTGTGAAACCGCCTATACTGGCTGCACAGACTGTTGTGTTGGAATGGACCCCTGCTCAAACGGGGTTCTGAAACAATCGCGAGTGTGTGTACGTAAGGTTTGTTAATTTGCAGTGTAGCCTTCCTTCTATCTTCTGTAAATGAGTCTCTTTCCATGTCCCACTTTTGCAACGAGTTATTTTAGAAAGTATCCATTAAATGCACTATATATAAATTTGGACTGCTTTGCAAACTTATAGAAAGTGTGTATATGCACACTGGCTTGGATTAGATGCCGTTTTAATGATTATTCAGTTTTGTCACAAATTTCCTCATCAACGCTTAAAGATATACATGCAATCACATCCAGATGACCAGAGCACCTATCTACAGCTTTTAATAGCATTTCACCCGTACCGAGGTAATTAATTCTTTTGAAGTATAAAGGAAATACGATTAATACTTATATGCGATGGAAAACATTGTAAGAAAAAGGATATTGTCATTTATATGTTCTCCAACATTATAGGTTGTCTGTGGTGTTTGGCTGTTTGCATGCAAACAATTGAATTTTTGTTTCAGCTTCCTCTATGCCCTTTATGGAGTTTTAATACTGTTTTCAACATTATCTCAGTTAAATTGCAATAGTCAGTCCCATTTTCTATACCCCTGATATTTCATCACTTGTGTTGAACAACATTTCATAGCCAGTTGCTTAATAAACCACATGGATCTTATAGGGTTTTACTTCACTTATGTTCCTCTCTGTCTGTTCTATCTTGTAAGTGTTAAGAAAGGTGTGATTCACTCAACCGGAGGGTCGGAGATTCCATGGATTCAAGGGACAACATCAACTACTTGGGAGTCTGGTCAGTCTGTTATACATCATTTATTACACACACAGAGCCTCTTTTCTTCGCTTTTAACCTAATCCCACAGACATTTTGGTTGTATTTTTACGTTTTCATAGGTCAATTTAGATAGTGATTCACTAGAACTAAATATTATGCATGTGCTTAGACTCATAAATATGTTCGTCTAAATGTTAAGCTACCAGTAGTGAGCACTGAGTTCGTTATTTGGATAACGAATCCGATGCTAAATTCTGGTTGCCTATTAATATGATATGTATATGCTTACGGTCATACATATTTAAAAAGAATGAAAAGCGATTTTCTGGGTTTTTTTTCTTTAAATGGATACATTAGACAAAACGATATTGTTCATTTTTGCTTTGCATACTATCGTTTCTTTAGACTTTGCTTTGAACAGCAAATCTTTATTGAAGGTCTGATTTGATAATATCATGTCTGTGTGATAAGGCTAACGGTGTTTTCTTTTAAATGGTTAATTTAGCATACCCCATCATGTCCCTTCCTAAAAATTCGAAACCCCTTCAGTCCTTTCTAGTAAAATGTGTGAAATGTAGAGTTCAGCACATATCGAAGGATAGGTTCTATGAGAACGGTAGTAGAGTAACATACAGGTGAAGATGTTTATGAATTGAAGAGTTTCAGCACATATAGAAAGAGAGGTTCTCTTAGAGCAGAAAAGGAGTAGCATACTGTTAAGATGTATGCTAAAATGGGGAGTTTCAGTACATATATATACATATAAAGATGGATATATTCTTTGAGAGTGGAAGTCAAGTAGCATACGTGTGAAGATGTATGTTAAAATATAGACTTTCAACACATTTAAGGACACTTTTTACACGTTTGATCTAGAAAAAATGCCATAGTCTATGACCGACTTGGAGGGGGAGGGTAATCTATTCATTTCTTCTTTCTTCACGTCGTTTGGTGTTCCAACTCATATGCCCTGATATCTGTTCAACATTGATGGTATGCTCTATGATACATTCGACGTAATGACAGTAATAGTCAATTCGGCAATGTGTTTGGGTCATGTAAGAATCGGTATATTGTCCAAGAATCGGCAGTTTCATTGTGACTCGGTTTGCTTTTGGAGTCTTTGTTTTGTTTAAGAATTGTTGCTGCGATATCAGTACTGTGTTAAGAATCTGGATTTTATAGATTCGCTTTTATAAATCAGCTGTTTTATAAACCGGTGCTATAGGAATCGGCTATTTGAGTTTCAGCTGTTGCAAATCGTTGCTTTGGGAATCGGCAGTTTTGAAGCGTGTGCTTTACAATACGATGAATAGGCTGTTTTGAAATCGATGTTTTGAAATCGATGCTTTGAAATCGATGTTTTAAAATCGATATCAGTACTGTGTTAAGTAATTGGTACTTAGTTTGAAAATAACCCTATATGGTTTGGCTACAAGAATCTGGATTTTATAGATTCGCTTTTAAGAATTGATGATATAGACTGTCTTTTTGTTTGAAAGTCAACAGATTGTTGTAGAATCACTGATCAAAGAATCAGCTGTTTTATAAACCGGTGCTATAAGAATCGGCTGTTTTATAAACCGGTGCTATAAGAATCGGCTGTTTTATAAACCGGTGCTATAGGAATCGGCTATTTGAATTTCAGCTGTTGCAAATCGTTGCTTTGGGAATCGGCAGTTTTGAACCGTGTGCTTTACAATACGATGAATTGGCTGTTTTGAAATCGATGCTTTGAAATCGATGTTTTAAAATCGATGTTTTGAGAATCGGTTATTTGAAAAAAAGGTACTTTGAAAACCGACTGTTCAAAAAATGGCGCTTTGTGTAAAAATCAGTGTTTCGGGAATAGGCTTTTTATGAGTTGTTGCTTTGAGAATCGATCTTTTCCGCGATAAGAATCGTAAGATTTCAAGAACGTTTTCGCGGTAAGTGTTCCGGTTCTTCATTTTTACTGTCATTATTCACTTTCGAAGAATTGATGATTACAAAGTATAATTCTTCATGGATTAGGGCTGACCTTTCGACATACATGATCATACTTTCGAAACGTCGTTATTTGAAACGTTCATGTAAGTATCAATGTTGAGGAGTTCTTTGCGAATTTTACAAAACCTACACCTTCCAATACGATGTACTATTATTATAATTTTCTGTCTCTTACAGGTATTTGAGAAGACATTTCTAGTGTAAGTTTAATTTGTTGTTATATTCTTAATGAGTTTAGGTCTGGGTTGTTTTGTACAATCGTGCCCATCGACTGTGGTTTCTCTGCCGAGTGTTAGACGTAACGCTGTTATAAAGCATGAATAATCATAAAATGTACCACCAGAACCGGAAAATAATTGTCAATTCACTGGCAAACGTAGGTGAAAAAGCAAAACTTACTGGCCTACTGGCCGCGGCCACCTTGTTCGGGGATGATATCGTAAACATTAATCACGTGATTCTCCCGCCTGTATGGAGCCTTTTAATGACCTCTTGACCTGACAAACGCATTGATGGTTACGTGGCCGGGAAACAAATCACAGACAAATGTTAAACAAAAATAGGTTTTATTCATAAATAAACTTTCTGTACATCCTACACACGAAATTTTATATCACAAGAGTCAACAAAACGGTGGTAATTGAAATAAATGTCATGAACACGGGACATGGAATAGTTCTCGTCTGGGAATTTCGAAGCACCGATCGACCTGCAATGAAAATAGAGATGTAAGGGTGGTAGAGTGAGTAAAACGTTTATTCTTTGATAGGGATTAGCCCGCATCTTAAACAGAAACCGAAAAGTATACGCTTTTTTAAGTAGTGTTGAACGCGATTTTAAAAAGAAAACCATTTGAGTATATGTTCTTTAAATATGGGTTAAACGCCAATAAACGAAATGCATATGTTTAATATTTGTTTTTAAGATGGGGGTAAGCGACATTTAAAAAATACATACATATTCGGTTTCTTCCTATATTAATTACAAGTGCAAGGCTCAGTAAAACAAATATTGAAAATGGACACTTTACACACAATATTAGTGCTTTGGTCCATCGGATTAAATTTTGAATCCATTTTTTTTCTCACTTGTGCATTCAGTTCTTTACAGATATTTTGTACCTTCTTTGCTGAAAGAATAAGTAAGAGATTGAAGTGCGAGGCATGGTTTTCCTTGACCCTCAATTTATATAGTAAATCAACCCAATTTCTCGAAATGACCCCTAAAGATTATCATTTTCTATTTACAAGTCCATACGCAAGGTGTCAAAAGTCCCCTAATAAAGCATAAATCGAGGGTCCAGGGAAAACTCTGGAGAGGTACAGAATGCGATGTCGGTAATATGCATTCCCTGGGAATCGGTCGTTCACCATTAGCAAATCTGGGGACAGATCTTCATCAAATCCATAATTCATCACATTGTTTGATACGTTACTTTAGTTGCCCGTGAATCGGTTCTATCTTTTACCTGAAGCCCGAAGCTCTCAAGTGATTCGAAAAAATCGATTAATACAGCAAAACAGACACGGTTGTTGTTGGATAAAAGCTTTTTATTTTTAGATGGTTTAAATTAGGTCTGGAAAAATATGACCCCGTCGATTATAATAAGGTCCACTATTTTCCCGTTTGCACTTTTGACGTGATAATAAAATAAAACTTAATAGGTCACTTACCACAGCCGGATTCGTCCGACCTGTCCATACAGTGCACGATTCTATCGCACATTTGGCTGGTATCTATGCACGCCGAGTCGTCATGACAACGGAACTTTCCAAAACAGGAATCTTCCGTAGTAACCGGCGCTGTCAAAAAAGAAGACACATTAAAGAATATGAAATAATATTGATTAGAAAATTAATTATGATAACAAAGGCTAGCTTAAGAAGTGTATTTCACAATTAAACTGAGACAGTCTTCAATGAGATCCAAAGCAAAGATGGATCGAGAAATGTTTCTTTTCATTGAGTAATAAATATATCATCTCATTCACAGTGTGTACGTGTTAAAGCATGCCTTAACAAAGGCTTTTAAGACATTCATAAAATGCCCTGCGCGGTCCAGTGGTTAAGGTGGCGGACTTAAGACTCGGGGGTCCCAGGTTCGAGCCCCACGGACCTTTGACAAATCACTTCAGAACCCTAGCCTTATACTGGCGAATCCCGGGAAGTCGACATATCTGAAAAAGTTACACGTCCCTAGACACCATACAAACAAACAAAGGATGTACCAAAAGGCTCGTCGGAATTCCTTACCTGTAAATTGTATCTTTCGGTCTGTAACAATTTGTAACTCGTTTGACCATGTCCAATCAAATTCAACTGTAACATAAAAGAAAATGAATAAATAGCAAATTAAAAACCTTAACCTTTTGTGCCATTAACCTTGGCGGCGTAGTTGATAGGGGCTTTAAGACCCGACCTATGTGCTCTATTCCTAACAGCTGCTAATCATCTCAATGCGGAATATCATTGTGTTAGATACTATTCCATACTAAGCACTGATATGATAGCTAAAGAGGCATACATATGTTAACTGAGACAAAAATACCAAAACCAACATTGAAACCACGTTAAAGTCAAAAACAGAATGAAAGCATTTTAAGTTTCAAGAGAAAGGCGCGCATAGGTTGATGGGCAGGCATTCGTCATTTCTGATCAGACGGTCGGACTAGGCCTACAGGCATCACTTGTAACTGTAACACCATTACACGCAATATTGCAATAAATATGGGGGCTGTAAAATACGCCTTTCATCCCTATATATTCCTTTATATAGCACTTACCATGATGCACACAAAAATGATTATCTTAGGAGCAATTCTAACAAAATAAGAATTCGTAACATCAAGCTTCTCGTTTTGTCATAATGACTTGTGCTTATTGACGCAAATTAAGTTTCATTTTTTTACATTTTGGCATACTCGTTCGTTTTTATTCTCAATATTCGATTTCATAACACTTCGAATTCATTACGGGGAATGTGTAAAGGGTTACACAAAAGCTATGACCCAATTACAAGTTATTAGAACCAAAAGTACAACCTTGCAATAAAGGTTTCAATGTAACGAACTATATTTCCATTGATTTGTTATAAAACACATTATCCAGTCTGACTTTGGGTATAATTAACTTATTATACCAGCTTTCCACGCAGGCAGCATCAAAATGATAGTAAGCTTCTAATGTTGACATACTTTACAAAGATAGAGCACACGTTTAACACCTGACAAGTAAAATACAGACTTCCATGAGAATGGCATGAAACGGAACTCGCCTATTAGGAACAATAACTAAGATCCTTCACAAATGATTCATTAATCCTCACTTTTCCATGCCAAAGACAACGGACAAAGATCAGTATTATAAGACATTGGAACAACTGATTCATTATTAAAGAAAAAGTATAATTCACCGACAATGGGTTGAAATTAGTGTTTTACATGGAGTACGGACAATTCATCACCAGGACAATTACCCACTGGGACAATTACCCACTGGACAATTCCTCACTAGGACAATTACCCACAGGACGATTACCAACTAGGACAATTACCCACAGGACGATTCCCCACTAGGACAATTCACCACTAGGACGATTACCCACTGGACAATTCCTCACTAGGACGATTTACCACTGGACAATTCCCAACATTTTTGTTAAGTAGGACAAATCTTCATTGGTATAAAAACATGAATTTTCAGGAATTTGAGTAAAAAAAAGTATATAAATATTATTTTAAAACAATTACTTTTATTTACACATGGAGATATATTTATATTACAATAGCCAAATAAATAGGATATAATTGAAAAAAATGTCGAACAATTATTCCATTCGGACATCTTCTGAGAATAAAAAGTGGAAAACTTCCAACTTTTAATAAAGATAGCAATATTATTTTTACTTGGCACTACATGTATCCATTTTTTTCTACCCCTTCTGTAAATAAAGCAACCTGTTTTCATCCTTTTTATTTCCGTAGAGTGATTTAGTATCAGGTATCAAATAACTCGGCACTTAGATCGACCATTTTAATGGTAGTCATTAACCCTTGACGAGGTCTAAAATAAACACGAAACAACGGAAATGATGCACTCTATCCTGATGTATTGAAATAATTACCCACCGATAATGACAGATTGATAATGGAAATATACTCAACATGAAATTCATGTAGTACATCATTGCATAGAAAAGACTTTGTCTCAGATGGACAATTTATATAGACAATAGCTATTCTTGATATGTTTCAGACTTTAAAGGGACTTGTTCAAAGAAAGAAAAAAATGAAAGTATGAATAAAATGTCGTTGAAACAATACAGCTTTTGTATCGTTGTTTGGTATTGAATTGCAAGTAGCAATTCAAAGTATAATTAATTCAGAAAACGTCAATTCATTCATCTAATTATGCACAGTTTATATACGGTAGATCTCGAAAGCGATGTCATGCCTTTGGATCAAAATGTCTGTCAATTATCTGTTAACTCACTTTACGGAATTAGAAATGATCTTATTGTGCTTTCAAATGACTATTCCTCAGTGTGTATCACAAAACAGATAATCTGTTTAGCAGTTTGAAAAATTAGTTACGTAACTTCCTTTTCTCACAACTGTGAACAAGCACCTTTAAACGATGACGTAAATGTTTGAACTTGAAAACAAGATACAACAAAGATAGATCCAACAGGTCCTGGCATCGTATTCATCTTACTTGCCCCTGGAGGTCCATAATTTTTGTCCTATGATATGAGTGATAACCATTAAAGGTTTTTCTATTTACAAAACAATGCTGTTTTACGTCATAGGTTTATTTAACGTGAAATGATATAAGTGTTTCCAATATCGATATACTTGTGATCTGATGAATTAAGATGTGGTGTAACACGGTTATCAATAAGTTTTATGCCAATGGTTCTGCATGGCTTGACCAGCACCTATGAGCAGTTCAGTATGGGTTCTTCCTCCAACATTTATAGTCTGTCATTGCAACATAAGTGAAATAATGCTGGTTCGATGTAAAACACATATTTATCTATTTCCTAAAATATTTACGGAAAATGGCATATAGAATAACTCATTACCAAATGAACCCAGTTCATCTAGTCCACACAAAAATACATAATTAATATTGAGAGTTACATATTACCAAGGAAGCCATTTATATCTGATATATTCACGAAAGAGGCGTTAAACCATAATATACTTACCGAATGAATCCTCTTCATCTATTCCACACAATAATACGGGGTTCTCATCAGAGTTGTCCCCGCAATGGTTTACACCGTCACACGCCAGGTCCTTGTGGATACACCAGATGTTATCACATAGTATCATCGCTTTAGGACAGCCGGCTGAAAAATAGGCATATATTAGCTCATGTTATTCATTCAATCAATCAACATATAAATCAATTGATCAATCTATCAGCCAATCAAACATTGTTTCAATCAATGAATAAATCAATGCATGAACCGATGAATGAATGCATGAACCGATGAATGAATGAATGAATGAATGAATGAATGAATGAATGAATGAACGAACGAACGAACGAACGAACGAACGAACGAACGAACGAACGAACGAACGAACGAACGAACGAACGAACGAACGAACGAACGAACGAACCAACGAACGAACGAACGAACGAACGAACGAACGAACGAACGAACGAACGAACGAACGAACGAACGAACGAACGAACGAACGAACGAACGAACGAACGAACGAACGAACGAACGAACGAACGAACGAACGAACGAACGAACGAACGAACGAACGAACGAACGAACGAACGAACGAACGAACGAACGAAAGAACGAACGAACGAAAGAACGAACGAACGAACGAACGAACGAACGAACGAACGAACGAACGAACGAACGATTGAACGAACGAATCAATCAATCAATCAATCAATCAATCAATCAATCAATCAATCAATCAATCAATTTTGAGAACTCTCCCGATTGATTTATGGAATGCCGATTGTTCTTCCCGGCTTGACCAGCCCTTACGGGCCGTTGGGCATTGGGCCTTTCTCCATCATTAAGAGTCGGGCATCACAATATAACTGAAACAACGTTGAGGAATTGTAAAAAAACAACAACATCTTAACAAATAAAGAACTTGTGTTACAATAGACGTGAATTTAAATAGATAAAACTAAACGTATCATCTCTAACGTACTTCCAGTGATGTTATTGACGCCAGTTAGGACCATCCGGAGTGTATCTGCGTTACGAAACACTCCCCTCAACCGGATGTAGAGTCCGTCGGTGGCGCTATAAATGATTTCTCCCGCCGTGAAGTTGTCCGACGTGTACTTAGCCAGACTGCTCCCCTCTGACGTCACGTCGTTAAGGATTTCGAGGCTGTTGATGCCGTCCTGTGCCCAACCTGTAAGAGAAGGGGTTGCGGAGTTTGATTTATAAGTGACTGATTATTTTTTATACATTTTTTACCAATGGTAGAAAGAACACATAGGTTTTCGTTTGATTGTTTGGATTTGACGCCACTCTAAGCAATGTGTCAGCTAAATCGCAGATATTTATCACCTAAACATAATTCCTTGTATCTATGAATACAAGCCTGGAAAGCATACCATTTTGTTAAATGTCATACAACAATGAACCATTTATTCAAAGATTGGGAATCGAATCTGTGCCAAGCGATCTCAAATCAATAGCACAAACTGTGACACAACACTGGTTCTTTACTTCCCTTTCTAAATTATATTCTACTAGTTTGTGAACTCATAGTCGAAAGAGAATACGATTTGGAATGCAGTGACCTTGAGTTCGGACCGCTTCTACACTTACATAAGACGTGTTATGACTTGTCCTTTTTACATTTGTTTCTTAATTAGTGTTGGTTTATCAAAGACAGTTATATAAAGCTCTTAGTGAACCGTGATTCACAATCATTATCTTAAGAACAATTCATTTACTGATACATAGAGGGATAAATGAAGAGCGTAAGCTATTGTCGACTCAGTAAGTCCTAGTTAGAAACTTGTTGCTTTCGAAATAGTTTATAAATTGTCAGAAATATTCCGATCAAGGTCATAATCATTAATAGGCTTATGTCTTGGATGAATTTGGGCTATATATTAAGCTCAGAGTTAAGTGAATCAGCATGATATAATGGTAATGATCCAGAATTAGTAAGTTCTCACGTTCTTATCAAGAATAGGTTTAAATCGTTCATGTATAAGGGAGGTAACTCGTATTTGCCCTTTCAACAGTTCTAATAAAGCAGTGACCTCCCTTGATAGATCATTACGAACTGTTTTTTCTTCAAAATTCAGATGCATTTTGGTGTAATTGTTAATACGTTAGCACATAGCAGGATATTAGTGTTAATGCATGACTAGATGAGTTGAATACGTGCTGGACTCTAGACAAATATTATTGTATTCAAAACAGGGATTTAACTATTTAACTAAATAGATCAACATAATAATATTTTAACATTTATGCTATAATTCTGAAAAAAAAAATCGTGATCGTTATTAGTGTTTATGTTATCTCACGGACATAGAAGAAAACACCTGGTTTCTACGGTTCTCTTTGTTAATAGCCAACGGATTATGACGATTTTCGTGCAGTTTTATTGACACGATTATTAAAGCTATGCCGTTTCGCACTATGAGGCACAATTATCACATCGTTTTTCCCTTTCATTTCGTTGTTAAGAATACTAGGAGTTACCGTGTTATTGTGTCCTATATTGTGACTAAGAGCATTGAAATTTAAAGAGAGTGAACATGTTTGGCAGCAACATTGGGTAAATATGAATAAAGAGGCATAAAAAGGATTCTGAAAGGCGGAATAATGCAGAACATTTTCCGGACAAACGCCTGCCTCCATGTCCCGATGCGGACGCTTTAACCCTTTCCCCAAAACTAACGACATTTAACTACTTTGTTGCAGACGACTCTGGAAAACATTTTAGGGAAAAGGAGAAATTGCTCTAAACGAGCAATTTTCCATTTTCCCCCAATGTTTTCTGTCCTATCAACAGAAAATGTCGTCTGCAAACTCTTTCAATTTGGAACAGTCGAGGCGTTTGGTATTGGGTTAACGCTGTTGAAGGATTAACTGATCGTTTACTGTACCTTTTCCCAGGTTTATCTCGGCTATCCTTAGAATGGTTCCATCCGGGTGATCCACCAATGACCTTGACCTTTTAACGATCCACACACAGTCGTACCATTGGGGCAACTCGGCTTTATCCGTTACAAACTCAATCACCAGGCCTTTATCGAGGGTGTAGGACTCGCTGCAGTCTGGAAAAGAAAGATTCATTGGAATTATGTATTTTCCTTTTTGATCAATGATTAACTTGAAGCTATTATCTAACTTTCATTGTGTTCGTTTTGTTAAAGGCACATAATAGGAGATAAATGATATATCAAACTATATTAATTGGTAAACTTTTGGTCAGATTCAAATAGTTATCACCAAAATACCTCATCAGCACAACTTAAACGTGAAAGCCAACAAGAAATAACCCAGATTAACCAGTTTAATTGTGTGATTCTTCACCCCTGACCTTGACAGTTGATACACAAATGTTTGCACCAACCAATCAGAATTCGTTATTTTGAATATATAAACAAACAGGTTGTTGATAAACATGATTGAATTGGAGACTACTATATTTCAAGCACAAAATAACTTATGTTTAAGAAATCTATTTAATAGGGTCTCAATACATTCGTAAATTCATTCTCATGACTTTTATGAAAATGATAAAAGATCTCCATGCATTTTTTTAGTAATTAATTTGTACTTTTCTCCTTTAATGTGCCTTTAAATCAATTACCAGTTGTTGTGATTCTTAACCTTTACAAGACTTTACTTTCTTCCATTTGCATTATATTTGTTAATGACGAGGCGACGACAAGGACTATGAATATCATCAATACTTAACAATATATATCAATGACACTGTCCATGTATTGGTTTAGAGGACAGAAATGTATACGCAGAATCAAATAAAACGTAATTGATTATGTTAAACAGACCATTTACCATTCTATGATTATCAAGTTAGGACAATTCTAACTTTAGCGTTAGTATTTCAATATTGTCATAATCCTACTTGTTAAACACGAAAACAAACAATAATAAAAATCAAGCCACATTAACTGCACTACGTCACATTAACTGCACTACGTCACATAATCAATTAAAGTTGGTTTTGATTCAACGATTGGTATTTGCGCAAAACATGTATAGGTCTAAATGTTCATTCGAAATAAGAGTCTTCAAGTGTGTACTTGAGCAAAACATGCATATAATCGACTGTTTATTTGAGAATAGATTGTCTGAGTGTGTACTAAAACGCAAACATGCAGCATGTTACAAGGAAGAATTTAAAAATAATTGCAAACATTAAAAAAAACGCCTTACCTGTATTAGGCCTTTCCGTCCAGACATCATCTACAATGAAGTAAAAAGGAATAAATAAATATATCAATCATAATTCGTACGAAATATAATAGTATTATTGAGATGCAGGATTCATATCGAAATAACAGAAAGATGATACATAATGGATTATACAGGCGGGAATTACTGCTTGCAACCTTCATCAAATGACGAACATGTATCTGAATATTTCCGACGACATAACCGTATAAACGAAGCATCGACAACATCCAGGATACAGAAAGAACTGAAATATCATCACTTTCTCCATTGTTTACTGTTTTTATTTGTCAAAATGAAGAGTTCTCCTACTTGACATGAGAAGGATGAAAATTGAGTCAGTTTGAAAATAAAAGATGATCTGCAGTGGCAAAATGGTTTGCGTCGAGGACTAGGGATCGTTCAACTCTGGCTCCATCCCTACAACTATTGTACCGTGGAGTGTCCTTTGGCAAGATACATGTTCTGGCCTAGTAATCGTATGTTGTCCAGGGAATATATAGTCGAACGCTCAAGTTTGAGCCCTGTATATCAATTGATGACAAACGAACAACCTAGCCTAGTACTGGTCGATCCAGGAAAGCCGTTACATAACTGCAAATTTGTTTATACGGCGTTAAACACCAAACAAACAAAACAAACAAAACTAAAACACAAGATGTATCCTACCTGATACAAATTTATAAGTTGCCTTAAAGCCGATGAAGTGTGTTGGTACGAACTTATCCAAACCCACGTTGAATAACTTTGGCAAAAAACTATTTTTCTAGTGCCGGTAGTTTATCCTGTAAACATATTCTTTAATGCTCAAGAGTGGATCCTGTTTCTTCGTAAATAACAAACAAAAATAAAAAGCAAGATGTATCCTACCTGATACAAATTTATAAGTTGCCTTGAAGCCGATGGAGTGTGTTGGTACGAATTTATCCAAGCCCACGTTGAATAACAGCACGAGAGTATTTGTGTTGGATATAATGGTTGGGCGTTTCCGATGACCGTAGATCGTTGCTCTTGTGGGACCTGATAGGTCATCATATACCTGAAACGAAACGACATGAATAATTCAGTTAAAGACTCGATTCTTTTTCTTTTTAACTCATTCCTTGTTTTGCTTTGGCGTATGAAAATTTTCATTATGATTTACATGGTCATTTAAGTGGTGAATCTTATGAAGAACGTTTGGCATGCTTTTAAGTTATTGATTTTATGAGTATTTTTTTTATTCTAGTTTAAACATATTTTATTCAAGAAAGAAACACAGTTGATTTCTATACACACACCTTGATTGAACGGGTTAGAAGGGAAGCAAAGAGCTTACAGAGTTCGTCTCGCTAAAGGCCCATGAAAGGAGATGAATGCTTTATCAAACTATCAAACTTCATCATTTGGTAAAATCTTGGTCAGGTTCTAATGATAATCATGCAAAAAAAACACCAAACATTAACACAAGAAATCGGAATTTGCCTGAACATGTTTGTTAACATACTGAGTGTTGCTAAACGCGATTGAATTTCAGACAACTAATTTACAAGCACGATCTACTTTACGTTAAACGAGTTAATTAAAAATGGTTTCGCAGCATTTATAAAAATAAAAGAAATCCATATATTTCTAATTATTATTTATAAGCATATCCTTTCTTTGGCCTTCAGTATTTTACTTTTGCATGTTTGTTTTTTAAGATGAATCGGCCAGCTAGTTTGTGGTATTGCTCTGTTTAACTTTCATGAACTAACTTAAAACGAGTCAACCTTTGATCGCTAAATCAGGATCGGGTCCGCCTCTATTGCAGGGGTTACAAGCTCGGGACATAGGACCGGCTTATTTGCATCCATACTTTTAATGGTGGCAATGACGTGTTTTTAAATAAATAGATTGAAAACGGCTTTACCGTTCAATTCAACCCAGTCTTACCTGAATATGACTTTTCTCTGCTAAATCCCAGTCATCAAACACCAATTGTACATGCCCGTATGGGTCTAAATTCTGTATGACGTAGGTAAACGTTTCTCCATTTAACGCGTAGCCATGTGGAAAGTTTGGTGATGTTATAACCCCGGAAACGACGCTGTAATCGGGTGACGTCACAGTGCCGGTTATCTTTTGGATTTTGTCTGAAAGGTACATGTAATATTTGGGTTCGTTTGAGTAGTTTGCCAAAACGATGATAGAAATAACGGATATGTTGCTTTCGATGGTTTTAAAAGTTGCAAGCACTGGTCGGTGCCAACTGCACAGTTTGACCTGCTTCAGGAAAGCTTATAAACGACACTATTGGGATGAAACAATAACAAACAGAATTTCGCTAAATCATCTGATTTGATATCTTGGTATAACGTCGCAATTTCCATGTGATTATTTTATCCTTTTTTGTATCTCATGAATATTGCTTTGTAGTATAGATGGCGCAGATATCTCAAAATTCGGATCCCCGAAATGTTGATGCCTTACAGAATCAAAGGAACATTCGGTGCACAGGAATATTGGCAAACCTAAAACGTTTCTGTAGATGCAGGTTCAAACCATTGCTTTCGTAACGTTTATTCCGGTAAAATGTCGATATTTGTTATGCTTGTTTCGTGGGATCTAAATCCAAACCAATTATTTGTATGGACATGGAGCTTTTGTCGAAAGACAGACCCATCATAACTAGATGATAGATATGCACGAGCGGAAGCAATTACAACTATGGTCTTTTCGAGTTTCGTATGAAGTTTGCATTGAGGAACTAAAGAATACAAAATATACTATACCACGTACCAATTACCTCGTACTTGATATAAAACCGCTTCCCGTCGGCCTCTGTCGTATTGGCCATACAATGCTGTATTACTACGCCGGAAGATATAGTGTCGAACGTGTCTCCCTCCGAGTCGGAAAAGAAGTTCCGTCTCGTAGTGGTGATATACGGTCGGTTCACCTCGAACAACCGCAAATGATCGCACCTGTGAATGGACAGAATATTCATATGTCTATATACACACTGATCACTCCACCATCATAAAGGTAGTATGCTTCAGGATCTAGACTTTGCAACGTGTTAAATTATTTGACGCTACAAAGCTTTGAAGTGATGAAAAACGTCCTTAAATTGATTCTGTGAGTGTAGTGCAAAGTAGTTTGTTATGATCATTTCGTTTTTTTTTTATTCTTATAAAGTCTTAAGATAATCTGTCAATAAAATGTATTTTTACTGAAATCGGATACCGAACCTACACATAGAGTATCTTGGTGATTTGCAGTACATAACTAGAACTCTACTATCTCCCTGTGTAGAGATTGTAAAGTTGGTAGAACTCATTGTCTTTCGATTACTCAGTCCAGATGATAAGGTGCTTTTTGGTTTCCTACTAACATCCTGTAACGTTATGGTCTAGTTGGATAGAACCATTGTCTTTTCCTTATTCATCCTGAATATCATCTCTCAAAAATTTCTGATTGAATGGAATCAAAGATCGAACCCACGCAGAGAGGAGCCTAGTGACTTTCGCTGTAATATTTTAATCTAACACCTTTCCTGTTAGGATGAATTCTAGTTATATAGAACCATTGCATTTTCCTCATTCAGCATTAAGATTATCTTTCAATGAAATACACTCTTAACGTAATCAGTAATCAAACATCTCGGAGTGGAGACAGATGATTAACGAAGCAGTAATCCAACCACGCGGTCACAACAGTCCCAAGACGCCAAAGAACAATATCCGTTTCAATGTACGCCCTGTTTTCTAACATTTTTTTATGTTTAATTGTTGGGAATATATTTGGAATGTAGTATTCGCCTTCGAGACATATAGGAATGAATTTAGGCGGCATGCGTTTCATAGAGATAACACAACACAATGCACTAATGATGCTTGAATGTCAGTGAACATATTATCAACCAATGAAAAATGATCTTTTTCGATGTATCAGATCGCTCGATTGCGTAGGATCAAACGATATACAAAAATAAAACTTGAGAAATTTCCCAAGAGGTTATGGGCTCTTTATTAAACATTTTCTCGTATGGAATCAATGGGTGTCCATCTTCCGTATCTACATTCATTTGAATTTTGTTTTAGCTATTGATGCCATTGGTTTACAGTTGCGCACCGATTGGGTTCCGTGCGTAAAAAAGGGGTTATGGGCTATAATTGATTGTTATGGAAAGTAGGACAACCCATTACAGCTACAACTAAAGCTAAAACACGATATTTTAATCAAATACATTGTCTATAAGTATTATGTTCAAGTGTACATAGCAAAAAAGCATTATACTTTAATTATTTCTTTTTTGGCACGGGAATATTCACTTAAATGTGAAATAACACGGATACTTAGTTACAGGTCACGCCACCAGTCGAAACCATGCAAACAACGATCCCAGGCATAACGTTTATACCAGTCTTTCAATATTAATCATCTTACATGATGATAGCCAAGAACAACGACATGGGTGTCTTTGTAATCGTGGCAAACATGCAATGTAGCACTTGAAAATAAAAAGAAACACGACTTAGGAATGGGTCCTTGCAAAACTACAAAAAAACATTTAAAAACTGGATGTCTTTTTTTTAGAAATGACGGGCCAAAGGTTTTACCATGAGTGACATACTCCATCCAAAACAACCAACATGTGGGCCCATTTCTAAAGAAAGCAGAGCATTATACTTAAAAATGTGGATCATGTGTACAAACCCGTTGTAAATCTAAGGTCATGTCCATTGCGGCAAACGTACAAAAGCATACATGTAATGCAATTCAAAGAATTGCACTGAAAAAATCCTGCTTACCCGGACACACAGACCCTCCGAATCTGCTGTACCACTATAGTCTTCTGGGAGACGCAGTCCGGAAATCGTAGTTCGATGAACTTGAGCCGGATCTTGCAGGTGCTGCAGGCCTGAAGCTCCACGTTACACGGGTGACCTTCCTTGGAATCGGACGTGTAATTATCCGGATAGTCCGAGGAGGCGATGTAGCCGAAGTCGCCCTTCTCCACCTTGATGGTTACGCCGGTGTTCCGGGTCCCTCGCTGGCAATGGGTGACACCTGGAGAGGTTAGAAAAAGGGAATGGTATTTAGAGTCATATACACGACATGTTTGTTTTACATGCTACAATACAACTTGTGTTAAGGAAACATCCTTTAAAGCAGCCAACCTGTCTTAAACAACCACTACAAAAAGTCCCATTGTTGGATTTATAGTGCACATCCATTTGTGTTAAGCAGCCAACCTGTCTTAAACATCCAATTTTCTCAGTTCCATAGGCAGGCCTCTAAACACAAGTTTGACTGTATGTATAATGACGAACTGTGTTCAAGTCATAAAATAAAAACATGTTCTGTTCATATTTCTTTTGAAGAAATTGTTATTTTGGAGTGAAAAATGGACGACGTGTTTCTTTTATGTTGGAGAAAACAGCAGTCACTCCTTTTTTCATTGTAATTTAAAATTGTTGTCCGCTTGTAGAGTTTCTGAAATTGATATTAATTGGGAAAAAAAATTCTAATTGAACGCTACTTTTAATATGCCTTGTGATTGATACATGTACTGTTCAATATGAACATCTGCTCGAGAAAATCATGAAATTCTTATCAAATAAATAAAGATTGACGCATTAAATGTTACTTTAACACGTTTAGTGATTGTTTCATGCGCCCTTTTGTTACAACATTATTGTAGGTAAATAAAAAATTCGGAAAAAAAAAAAAAAAAGTTAAATAAAAAACCATACGACGAACAACGAGTTTCCTTTGATTTACGGAGCACATTTCTACCAACAAGCCATTTATTATGAAAACGATAAACGTTTCCGAAATCATTTGATTTTAATGGTCGTTTAAAATAATCAGTTCAAGTGTCTGTATACCGTAAGTACATAAAACTCCCGTAATTAGATTCACGAAACTCTTAACCCCGTGCACTTATGTAAACTGCATATTGGCGCCTTTGTTGCAGACGTCTTTTGAAAATCATACGCTTTTAATCAAGTGCGTCGTGGTGTGAAAAGATTTTTTTTGTCATTTTTGAAATGTTTTCAGCAATTTTTCTGTTGTTACCGATGAGGTTTTCCGAAGATTTATGCTGAAACTCATTTCATGTTTTTTAATTGATAATCTGTTTAAAGTGTATTTATGTTATTTAAACTTTTACTTTTGCGGATCACTCGTTCACGCTTTACGGAACCACCACATCGCCTAGGACCAGAAAGAGTTTCATCATTTAAGGCACGTGGTACAAAAGGCATAACACTGAACAAAAAAAAGGATACAAGTTAAACAAAAAAAAAACCAAAGAAAATGGAAAACGGCCAGATACTAGGTTTAAGATGCATCTCAATATTTGCTAAAACGAAATTCATATTTTGTATATTTATATAATAAATAGGCATTTTCAAAAAAATCTTATAAGTTTGAAATCAAACTTTAGACCAAAGTTATAGCCGGGTTAGTGAGACTAGAATGTTACTAGAATAAATTCACAGGTTGCTTTTTGGCGTATGCGATATATGAGAAAATGTGAATAAATGAGCTTTCGATAAGGCATGACTAAATAGATGCTGTGAAAGAAACCCCCGTGTCTGATGAAATTAAAGGTGGTAGGGCTACCTTCGATTTCAGACTTGCAACGTATTTAAACTACTATAACCGACTAATTTGGATTTTAATGAGAGATCTACACTGTATTGGCTTCTTAATGCAGTGGACGAATGTCGATAAATGTGATAAACCAAATGCTTAGATGCGATGATGTCAAATAAAGAAGGTTTATCAAAATAATTGGTGCAAGTTTTGTGTACTGAAGGAAGGTAAATAAACTAGATCCCATGTGTTAATGACATTATGCCGTATTCATTGTTTGTATATCTTTCTAAAATCGGTAAAAGCCTTATTTGAATTATCTTCTTCCATTCCTAACGTGAAACTGACCTTTCAGGCATAATACAGTCCAAATTACTCAGCGCGCAATATTGGGATGTGCCTTTCACCACTACCGTTTACTATTGGAACCAACCGGCCCAGGTATGAAACTCTCGTCCTTCAATGCAATTATACATACCACTCTAACTTGGTATAAAATTAAATAACTCGTACTTAATGTTATCCAATTACGCAAGAACATTAGGAAGGATTAACAGTACATAAAGGTAATAAGATGTTCATCATAGTAAACTGACTCTCCAGTACACGAACATTGGAACAGTATCCTTCAGTGTAGAGATGATGAAGAAAGTCATTTACGTCAAGTACAACCACTTATTTCAAAATGTGTTTTACAGAGAGGATGATTTTGCTATAAAATTCCAACCTTTTGAAGCAGGCGGCACAACATCGTGGTTTTCGTAGCCATTGGTATTTGAAGAGCGAGTAACAACGCATTCTGGTAGACGATAAAATCGGTGTTTCTTCGTGAAGTAGATTCCTGGCTGTCTAAGTGAAGTCGATTATTTCACCAAATTCGATCACGACCATATGAGCTTTAAAACCTGATGATATATTTCTATCCATATTGAGCCAAGCATGGCTGAACAACTGAAACTCTATTAAAGTTGTTGAAACACCCGTATGCATCTAAGTTAATTGGACTGCGATTACGTTGAATCAAACATAGTTCAGGAGTGGTTAAATATGAGTTTGATTTACTTGTACATAAATGCCAATCATTTGCTGCAATTGTCCACATAATGCTTCTAAAGAACAGTTCAGTAAAGTTAAATCATTTTTAGTTAAATGATTTTGTGCAAGCTAGGAAAAGGGGCAACTGATTCTGCCAGCCCTTTAATAGGGCCTAGCCACAGCCACCTTTTTTTCTTATACCAAGTCATGACCAAGGAGTACAGGTCTTTGATAAGCCAATTACGGCTAATAGACGTATCTTGTAAGCATTCAATGACATGTCTAATTAAACTGAAACCTCTGCCTGGTACACGGAAGGCTGTAAGTAACTGTATTCCTGTAGATCAAATCCATGATCTAGATTTATCGGTTTAATTGCAGAATGATGATAAGTTTAATATTATCCATCCGTTTATAGAAATTTTGAAAATCGAACGGTCTATGACTCTTGATAACTCACTTACCTTTTGGATTGCTTGAAAAAACGACTATGTCTCTAAAAACCTTTCTTAGTTTTGAATTGCACGGGGAAAAGGTATATCTCTAAATACCTTTCTTAGTTATAAATTGCATAAGAAAAAGTAATGTCTCTTTCGATAATTTATTAGTATGGGATGAGTCTATGATAAGAAATAATTGCTTCCCAGAAAAGCATGATCTTCTATGAAGTTGATACGATATTGAAAAGACATATTTGACAACGATATGAACTTTATCAATACCATTTATTAAAACTATTTATAACGTCATTCATTTCAAGACGCCAGATGTCGTCTGCGCGTGATATCGGGTTCAACCATTTTTGATTGACGTCGTTAATCAGCCGCGCATGAACTTATCTACCGGTGAGTGACGAGATTAGAAAAAAAGAAGTCCGTCAGCAAAAGTGCACGATACCCATGATTTAAGAGTGCATCTTGGCAACCTTCTGATTAAAAGATACTGATAGTTGATTGGTGCATCAAGGGTGCACAAAATGCGTCCTGTCTCGACGAAACAGCCGCATACTCATCATAAAATGAACGAGGGTACAACATCTTCATAGAACAGGCGGCCTCCCTTCAAAGCACCCCAAAGGAACAAGCAGCAATGATGCATTTTATGTGCATGTTACGGTCTAGTAAATGTCGACAATAAATGTCTACAACTCTAATGAAATGTTGTTACTAGAAAACTTCTGAGACAACGCTTACATTTGACTTTAGTGGGAGTATCATGAGAATATCCTGGGGTCTCTGTGGTCTAATAGTTGGAGCACATGTTTCAAACTGTTTTTCAAAAATCTGATATATGTTTGTTAAATTACGGATAAACTCTGAAATATTGTTTTTCGTTCACCAAACGTATGCTACGTTTCACGCTTTCTCTAACCATGAACTCAAGACGAGACCTCAAGATTGGGATTTTGCTAATGATGGCTAAAGGTGTCTATTGAAGACTACAAGTCAGACTTCAAAGGGGTAAGAATGTCAGATTGGAAGGCAAGGAACTGCCAAACTGATAAACTATCAATTTTTCTCACCGCTTGCTGCCCGATAATGTATCCCGGACATTAATTATATTGTATCAAAATTTGAAAACGAATGTATTTTTATACCTGATTAGATGTCAGTTAATAAATCAAAAGTGTTTCGGAGTTAATCTTATTTAACTTTAGCTTCTAAATATAAGTCTAATAAATTCCCCTCCCTTCAAAACAGTCATTCGAATAGTATGGTGAATTGCTGATTGAAAAATGCATTTTTCCTTTGGTTTTCTTTTTTTTTGGCATGCCACGGTGCAGTATTGAAACCAAAACCTTTATCATTAGGTAATATATTAACCTCTGCGCCAAAGTTAATAATCGGTGCCTCTTTCTTTATACCAGATCTAAATTCTGATGGTTATTTCGATTCTGAGACGAGATTCCTAAAGTTTGTTTCAATATTTCTCTATAATCTCCAACTGCATTGTCAATCTCAAACCACTATCAACAGAAAACGTCACAGCCAGCAATCTCCGACACCTGACTCACGTATTAAATCAGTGTCAAAACATATCGTCGGGGTAGGTGAGGTGCCACAAAGGTGCCAACCGGGGGTCTATATTTATTACGGAAGACGATTGCAGAAGATCTGATACAATGACATACTGCAGAAGTGTGCAGATCTGCAAGATATGGGCCCTTGACGAAGCTAATGTAAATCGTTGCGTGCAATTTCTGACAAGTTATGTTACAAAATCTATATTTTTTATCGGGAGCTCGAAGTTTTGTTCAACAAACTTAGCAGGGGTTCTTTGGGGGAATCCCCATGAAATGGCCTTTTGTCCGGCTATCGTTGTCTGATAAGGATTAGTTGGGCATTTATTAACTAGCAGTTGTAATAGTGTAACACACAAATCTAGTTTTAGAAAATTACCAAGCATTCTAAGTGTTGAATTCCGTTGCATATGGCAGTCGCATTTGGCTTTGTTTTGTTTAAACATATTTATTTTACATCGATTGTGAAACAAGTTCTTACAATTTATACAAATCACTCTCGATTCTGCTTCCTGGATACAAAACCAGTAATCGCGCCGAATGTGAATTTATGAAAGTTCGCAATGCAGATCCCGCTCATCACGGGATTCGAACCCTATACACTCGTGTTCAGAAGCCGACGCTCTATCCCTTGACCACTGTCCTCCACATTTGGCTTTCTTAAGGTGAAATGTCCCACGAAGCGAGGACTATTTGCGTCTTAGAAAATATATCTTCTGTTTGTAGCTACTAGAGCTGTGCATAAGTATATGCGATTTTTCGGACGATAAGAAAGCAGAAAACGAGTTCGGTAAATCCAGGGCGATTAGATGCCAAGATATTGCTGACGGACAATTAATAAACTTCGCAGCTCCCTTTCCTCATGATGAATTTTGTTTCATTCCTAAATACTTGAATCAGAAACCTATTACTTAAGAAAATGCACATTTAAGACATAAGAGTATACTCCTATTCAACGTGCTAAAAGGGATGAAAATCAAGACACGTTTAAAGCATATCTTGAAACTCCTTTTCAACATGTTCCAAAAGAAAAAAACAGGACACCTTTTAAGCGAGATAGATAATTGTCCTTTTCAACGTGTTCACAAAAGAAAAAAACTTTCAGCATAAGATCGTACTCCTTTTCAACATGGCTTGATGAATTAAAGCTTTGATGCTGATGTATGATTAACAGATAGACACATATATTCACAAATACACGCATATCAGACAAGGCATTGATTCGCCTTTCCATTCGCGTGAGTTGCGTTTAAGTATTGGCTGTCACAACAAAATTCCGCAACGATTTAAGATAAGCAGTCACCGATCTTGGAAGTAGGCGAGGATCAAGCCGATCTTGGATGAAGGCGGGGACCAAGACTGGCATCATGTCTAAACATTTTTATGGTTAGTGCCGTAAATCATTAATTATAAACGGAACCTTGTTATAAGTCCCAAAATGGTGTTGTTGACAGGATAACATTGCAAGTGCATGCGGTACTGCGAATATGAGGGTGTTTCCAGCGAGTTCCAAAAGGGTACCGGTTAGAAATTTGGATAAAATGATACTGTGAACTGTTGTTTAGAAATTGATTGAATATTACTTGACCCAGCACTAGAACGATTATGTATTGTCTAGTATCCTGTCAACAGTGCAATTTTGGGACCTATAACAAGGTGCAATTTTACATTTTTGATATTCGGCACTAACCATATAACACATATTCAGGTGACAAATCATGAGGTTATGCTATACGTCATGACATATGACGTCATTTATACATCATTGCCTTCTCGTTTAATTGTGTTTTGTTTCGTTTTTTCCTCATATTTCATTTTTGGGTTGATTATGAAAATCAATAAACGTAAATTGATAAAGAAAAGATGGTTTGTGTCATTGAATAGGAAAACCTATTTGGCTTAGCTTCAGAACATCATCTGATTCGCCTTCGACTCGACTAAAATTATTCCTACGCCTTGTACGATAACATTTCCGATTCAAGACACCAACCATCTACTCTCTGATCACTCAACTCGGCATTGGATTAGAAGGGGTTGTACATATGTAGACTAATTGTACCCACCTAGATCGATCCCGTTCTGTAATGCTGCTATGTGGTACAGGAACATACTAGTAAACAGAGGAGATATACCTGCAATAGAATATGAGAACATTAAATCGTTAATCAAACCATGGTTTAAATGATCGTTTGCCGTGTTGTTCTAGGGGTCCTGCGTGGCTCAGTGGTTAAGGTGGTGGACTCAGAACACTGTGGTCCCGGGTTCCCACTGAGACCATTTAGTTTCGTGGGAGTGGTCTTTGGCAAGTCACTTCATAGCCCTAGCCTAGTACTGGTGTATCCAGGAAAGCCGTTTCAGAACTGAAAAATGTAGGAACGGCCCTGACGAAGAGGACCCATATGGGACCTGTGTCGGGTAATGACTCTAAGCTAAGCATAATCTATTGCTATAAAGTCAATATTATACGAACATGCTTTCTTGAAATGAACTCTATTAAGATTCGACTATAATTTGACCCATTGGCGACATATATATAAACACAGTAGCTGATCTGCCTATAAAAAGAATATAAGAGTAATAGAATTATTATCATACTATATAATTAACTGAATGGTGTATTGTCCTTATCGTTTCCCATATTATTGTACATGTACAGTGTACATGTAATTACCAGATGGTATATTCATGCGTTTTTTCGGATTTAGATTCTTTGAAGCTTCGATCATAAACTGCCCACAGGCTATATGTACAACTATCTACTTTTCTGTCTACCAATGAAGTGTGTCCTTCATTTATTCCCGCCTTATCCCCCACCGTCCGTTCATACATCCGTCCATTTATGCACACATCTATTCAGATTATTTAATTCATACATTCATTCAATCACTCTCCAAACCATCCATTAAAACACTTTTTTGAAAGTATTTACTTTTTGTCGTTGCCAGCATGTTTCTGGAATACTTTCATTTTTAACATTAGCTAATAATGTGTTTGGGCGATCACAGTGTATTTACGAAGGTCGCATTCTTGCCGAAGCTTTACGATTAATACTTTACGATTCATACTTATATTTCTTTAAATGAATGAAAGGCGTCCTTTCATAGAGCCTACCACGACTTCATTATATCGTCTTGGAGGGTTAATAGCGTATTAGAGATACAAAACCTATCTCCGTACAGTACAAGCTTATAGATGCATTTCTAACGCATATGGATGGTTGGAGCTTTGTTGATTAATACCTTGGCTTACAAAAAAACTAATCTGAAGTATGTAGTTTTGCATATATCTAACTTGTTTTTGCCCTGTAATCATCCTTTGACATTTTCTATTTCTGTACCGCTTTTTCCCAAAAAGGCCCCAAACTCTAATGTGAATGTATTACCTACTTTTGCCTTTCAGGTATTGTTAATTGGTTTTCGATAGGATGTTATCTATGAATAGCGTCTGTAGTGTATACTGTCAGTATAGATATTACCTAATTAAAAATTTATCAACATTGATACTTGACTATTCTTAGTCTAAACTTATTTAGTTTACATAGATTGTGACGGAAGTTTAAAGCTTGGTAAATTCTCTCCCGATGACTGCTTCCTGGATACTTAGCAAGTACTCGCACCGATTTGTGGTTCTAGAATTCATTCAGAAACGTTGTTGCCTTTACCTTTTAATTCAAAATGTATCGTCAATGATAAAACACCGTTTGTAGAAGTCGCTTCTTAAACTTTCGACAAAAGCATAAAAATTAATATAGACAAGCTAATGGGTTAAGTATATGCTCAAGCCAAACGTGGATTCCTGTCTTAATAGCATGTGGCAAGCGATCGTGCATCAAACGAAGATAGATTTAATGGCCTATCTGGCAGACAAAAAAAACTGAAGAAAAAAAAAATATTGAAATAGATAATCTGCCAAAATGTGTTGTTAGATAAGACCAAAGCGATCGTCAAATCTCATTTGGTTAAAACATATGTAAATGTTTTTGTCTGTAAATCTGTCGTTTTGTTTTTTGCCAGAAGAGCGGCGAAAACTGTTCGTCATTTTTCCATCTTGGTTCGCGTCAAATCCTGCGGTGATTTATCGCTTCCAGGAGGCCTCCCAATGCAAAGTATGCGAGTTCGCTGTTCATATCTAAACGATGTTAAACGAGCACATGACAGGCCAAATGCCTAAGTTTACGTGTTACCTTCCGTCTTCTTTAATTCGTTATACAAAATATGTTTCTGTAAAGAAGCAAAATCTTGTTTCTCATTTAAATAAGTGGATATACGATTGTGTCGTTTTTGCCGCGACCATACACCTTTTACAAAGCGCTAGATGCTTACATATCAAGTTACTGTTAGGATCATGCGCGACCCAGTGTATAAGAGGACTGTATTAGAAGTCGGGGTCGAGTGTTCAATCCCCGCCGATATCTAAATCGATCCTCCTTCATAGAAATGGACATATGTTCTTTTTGATTTCGCAGCTACTATATACAGTCAAACTTGTGTTAAGAGGCCAGCCTATGGGACAGAGTAAATTGGCTGTTTAAGACAGGTTGGCTGCTTAACACAAATTGATTTAAACTATAAATCTAACAATGAGACTTTCTGTTTAAGGCAGGTTGGCTGCTTAAAAAGGTGGCTGCTTAACACAAGTTAGACTGTATCCGATAAAAAACTATTGTGGTTACACATTACGACACAACCTAAATTAGAAGCTATTTAAAGGGCCCTGTGTGGCCCCGTGTATAAGGTGACGGTCTTATAATTCGTGACCAGGGGTTAAAGCCCCATCGATACCTCTACTTTCATGAGAGTGTCTTTTGGCAGGACATTTTGAATGTTCCATACTTTGATACTATATTATCTCTTCGAATACTTTCTACAACATACTTTAGGGGGACGACAGACTCAAACCGACAGAGGTTTTCAACACTATCTTCTCCATAGTAGAGACGTTATTCACCCCCTTTGCTACTGCTGAACATCAACGCCTTGTAAACATGTTTTCCCTAACGAAGAGCCAATGATGGATGTATCAGACAGTCTTTTGGCTTCCTTACATTCCGGAAGGCAATAGCCATATCTACATAATTCACTCAAGTTTTTTGTCATTTCTACGCATTTTCGCAACAATTTGCAGTTGTTACCTCCTCGTAGATTTATCAAGCTTTTTGTCAGGAAGACCCTTTAGATCGTGTGTCCCTCATTAGGGTGTAGTGGCAATTGATTCCTGGGTAGTTGACCAGGGTACTGTTTTACTAAACGACTTAACGAAAATATTTGCGAGAGTCAAAACTGATATAAATGGATATTGTACCAAATAAAAGTACAATATTGAAATATGACACATCATTGGGAGCGTTTCGGAGAAACGGTTCCAATGATGTGTATGTTTTCAATAATGCGTACCTCAATATTGAAGTAAGAAGGGACGTTGTTTTGAACTTCCGCAAAGTTTTAGCATAAAATATTTAGTAAAACGGTTCCCTGGTCAAATTTAAACAAGAAATGATACCGCGAACTTTATTCAGATCATAACTCAAATATATTTCCTACTTAAGACCAGGGGGAAAGCAGACACATCGAATACGATTTATAGTTGAGCATATATGACGTACAATGTTTTCCATCGCCGAAGTCTAGGACAGAAAGAATGTTTTTAAATGTTTTGAAACTATCAGCTGTTGTATAATGTCTTTCGTTCTAATAGCATAGCTGGCGTTCTTCGTACAATGTAGAAGTCAGCCAAATGATTTTAATCGTCGGCTTGTTTCTTAATGTTTGATTCGGGTTTTGTATAAACATCTCTAAGAAGCATTTGCATTCCTTTCACACTCTTGACATTTCACCATGTTTTGGAAAGACTCTTAATTACATATGCACTGTCTTATTACTGTTTGCCTTCTATATCCGAATCGACTTAACCTACGCAAGTATCTCTTCAGTAAGTATTGGAGTAATGGGCAAGGATTCCTGAAAAATACCCGAAATCAAAGGTCTGGAACGCACGGTGATATTTTTTCTTGGCACACGAGTTCACATCTATATTCAAATGTTTTTCCGCCGCTCCATTAAAATACTGGTCTAAACTATATTATCAAGGAGTTTTAAGCAGCTTTTAATAGAAAACTTTATTCACAAATAACGTGTCAAAATGAATATTAGCTCATGAGCACTTTTTGTCAAAGCATGTACAATGCAACGGTTTTGATGTTTTATTTTATTTCGGCAGAGGGTTTCCATAGTGAAATGTGGTATAATTTTTTATCAGTTTTCTTCTGCAGGGTAAAGTGAATATGCTTAACAGGCTACATTCATATTTTCGAATGAACTGAAATCTAAAATCAATGATTAACGCAAATGAAAATTAGAATAAATGCCAACCAAAGCGCAGAAAACGCGAATCGAAATACTGAAATGAACCCGATTCGACACAGTGCAATAAACGCGACTCGAAAAGACTAAGACGAACTCTTTTGGTAAAAGTTTAAGCTTAGCTCTGCACTTTGTTGCAGCGTTAATTAAAAACATCATCTTATGATAAATTGACAAACAATAGACAATTGTTAAATTGTATAAGAGCTCTACAAATCGCCTCGACCATTCAACTTATCAGTTTGCTCGTCGTTTCGCTGTTTTGGGTGAAGACGAAAAAAAACCCTTTCCGTGCGCGTAAAAAAGAGCATGTTAAACATTCCCGCGCGCGTTTGAAGACTCCACGCACGTGCTAAGTTCATTAACACAGCCCGTGCCGGAATTACAATGTAATTACCAGTGGGAGTTAATTGAAAAGTGTGGGGTGGAACGAATTCTTATTCTTTTCGACGAGCCCTCGAACGGCTTTAACAAATGTTTAACTGTAAAAACGCACCGTTTACCGATTGCTCCCCGACAGGCCGTAATGGCTTTCCTCCATTGTACTGCACACTATACCTCAATATGATATCGGCGATAACAAACAGTCAGTTTGCAGTTAAAGAATAATGATAACGTGTAAGTATTGGTAGTTATCTATGCAACGTTGTTTAAGAACAAATTCAAATTTTATTGAGCTCGGCGTAGAATCACGCCTGATAATTAAACAATCAAACAAACAAATAAACTTTCCGATTATTCAGGCACCTTCTGGTTGGAAGAAATCCAATCCGTCATAAATCACGTTTGCTTACGAGATTCTGCGCGATATTTCGTTGACGAACGGGTATGTCAGGGATTTGGGATCTTTCGTCGTACCGTAAGTGGGGGGAGCGAATTGATATCTTGTTTTAAAACCCACCAAAGGGGTAATTACGACAATATTAACGCGTATATCTTCGGAGGGAACATTTTACTGGACCTGGTAACTGTTTTACTAAACGCCGCCTCTGGTTTTAAGGGGTCCGGGTTCAGTCCCCGTTAGCGACGAGGTGAAAATGCCGGGACTAACTCACAAATCAGGGCGAGTATTTGTCATGCATTTCGGAACCGGTTATCGAAAGTAAACTCAATTTTTTTTAAACAGCTGTCAAAATTAACGTATACTAAATAAGTTTGAGCTTAACAAATCAAGATAAACTCATGGCCACACCACTGCTTTATAAAACAGCCTTACATGTACCTATACAATGGAATGCCGTATGATCTCCCAAAGCGCTTGTTATGTCTGCGAATTGTTTATAATCATCACCTCGATTCGAGGTGAGTGTTATGAATTCTCTTCGGACACCGCTGCAAATAACCCGGAACATTATACAAACAACCTTCGGTTTTTTGGGGCCTCGTTTTGACAGGTCAAGCAAGTAATGATTTGTACCATATGTCCACGTGTTTAAACGTTCCACGATGGAGCTCGCTTTCGTTTAGTTGTGTATCTGCTATTGAAGACGCGACTGCTATTGCCTCCTAATGATGCCGACGGCAGATGTATTTTCTACTTTGGCTTTCTGTGAAGATTAAGTGCATTCATGACCGTAGTGTGACTATATAATAATTTGAAATGATTTAATGAGTAAAAATACATATAGAGCAAACCCTTAATGCGACTGAAAACGAACCTAAACAATTGAATCATAGCAGGGTCCACATTTGCAATATGTGGTTAAAGGTGTAAGCTGGCCGAATAGACTAGTCGGTAGAAAGTTCATGTGGTTGGGTAGTTAGTTCCGACAAAGATTACCAGTAATACGAATCAAACTAGGTATGTCAGACGGGAGGCGCTACACTACGTGTCATGAAATTATAAACCTGTCATTACTGGAATTTGAAATAATGGATACATGAAAAGAATATATGAATACATGAGTATATGGCAATAATCCATCGCTTATAAAGGTAACAACAATGTTATTGATGTCGTTTACAGACGGTTTGGAGTCCAAGTCTAGCGTGTGTGACCGGAAATGCCTTATGCGTTACATTGTACCAAAAGCAACGTATAAAGACAGTCCTGGGTCCAGGCATCGAGTCCCGAGTGATTGAATGAAACCAATGGAAGCATTACCTGGAGCACCGTACAGACCCGGTGGTATAAGAGCCTCTGATGTTTATATAACGCATTTTCATCAACAGATTCTTATAAAGCGAACAGCTGGCTGAGAAAGCTCACGTCATACGAGATTTCGGCAGCAATGTTAACTGAATCTGAACGCTAGATTATGTCGCAACACCAAGTGTTAGTTACGTCAATCTTGTCACGTCTTATTATTGTCGACGCCACAGATACATGTATGTTACATGTACCTTGTAAGTAAGCGTCAACGGAACATACAATACGATGGACAGAAACCACGAGTTTGTTTGTAATACACCAACATGTTGGCGATAATGACATCCTTTGTAATTTCCCTCAACCATAGTCTTTCCTGATATTCATTACATAGAACTCAAATTGTCGAAATGATGTGTTTCAAGCACGTCACTTCTAAGTTCCACACATTCCTTAAGATCAAGTATTATCGGATGAAACAGTTTCTGATGTTTGTACAGACTAATACTAATTACAATGATTAAACAAACTAGATCTCCTTGGTTTTTCCCCCAAATATGTATACATATATCAGTTCATCCCGTATACAGATAAAACGTAAAAAGGGTATAACCATAGTTAGCAGAAACCCGTTTCTTTAAAACCCACTCACTGTGGCACCATTGACGCCGTGGTTTGTGGTTGTGGTCAATGAACAATCAGGGGAATTAGCAGAGTTGAAAATTATACAATTTGAGGTCAGTTAGCCAATGAAGTTGAACGAGATGTATTTAGTTCGCATCGGTGAGTTTATGTTCATTTAGTATTATCCAATTCAGGCTACTCATAGGACGGGACCTCGGTCTAAAGTCACATCTTGAGGCGTGAACTACGAGAACAAAAGTATCTCTGAGCCATAAACATTGTTGCATTTCGTAGTCTAGAGTGTAGGAAATCTGCACCGTACACTACAATATATTTCATCACTTTCTCACACGTTTAAATGCATTACCAAACCTCTAAAATATCTCTGCATGCATCATATAAATTGACAAAGACCAATGAGCACCATGTTGCTTAAATAATCTGAATGACAAATCCGAGGAGATTAAACCTGTGATACACCGTGAAAACAATCATCTAAACTATTTGAAGACTGTAATGTCATTTAGAACCATATTTTATGAACAACAAGTTGCAATACCGTCGTATTTAGAACATTCCGACACTTTTATATAGTGTGTTTGTAATGTAAGTCATTATCATTGAAAGAGCTTAAGTATGTTCTGTGCCTAAGCTCGATTCCTTTGAAAGTCTCGTTTACCACTGTGAGGCAAACCGTTATTGGATGGCGTTTGGAGCTTTCGCTAAAAATGTACCTTTCGAATTAACGGGGTTGAATTTCTTGTCGGCGTGTAGGTTTCGAGCTTTATCTATGTCGATAAGTAACGATTGTGCCTGCAATCAAATTATACAATTCATTGACTGGTCCATTATCATGTCTTTCTTGCTTAATGCCGATGATTCTAAACTATGCAGCTTTGGAAAACTAAGGAAGGGTAGTAAAGGTTCGGGTTCGTCGTTCGCCATTAGATTTTATGAACCACGAATCGTGAGTTGACTCAACCACTGGTATTACGACTTAGGAACCCGACAGGCAGCCTTACGTAACCAACCATCGAACGCTATATTTAGACCAAAATTCAAAGAACAAGAAGCATTGTCTTGGATCAGACTCTACGACTACATGGGCTGATCAAAGACACGGCCCAGCTTACCCGTCACAAAGGAAGAATCTTCAATTAAGTTTCTTCTCAATTTACGCCGTATGATAAAACCCCCATACTTCGCAGTAATGGTACGACTGTGTGGATGATAATCCTCACAAAATCCCGTCTTAGATCTACGGAATTTTAAACTGCCTTGGTAAACCTACCCACCCGCTGCAGCAGCTTATGAAGGAATCAAGCAGAAAAAACGCATTAACCTCGTTTGATTACACAGGTCTTTCCCCTCTTTATCTGACATGTTTTGCTTACTTTCTTAACAGTACTGATAGGGTGAGTATGAACATTGCTTATTCCAAGTGTCGTTGGAAGTATGCAATTCATCAAGTGTCCATGCGTTAGTAGTTTGCAGTTTGAAAGTCATATAGGTTGTAATAATTTGTCTATTCACTTCTAATTACAAGTTAACGTAAATCATTATTGACAACTTCGTTCGATTTATGTGCCTTTGCACATTTTTTAAGAAATCGAACAGTATCATTTAGCATGTCATCGTCTTTATTACACAAGTGTTAAGCTAGAGGCCAGAATTGTGACATAGCACTAAATTTCATACATATTGAATAGAAATAACCAACAACTGTGTTAGTGATAACCCAGTCGAGTTTTTGGAAATTTGTGTCTAGTCCAACTTTAATGAATCGGTAAAACATAATGCGATTTTTTTCATATTTCGCAGATACATTTCAGACAAAATAATGATTTTTTTTCTCAAAGAGAACAGCTTGGTCATCTGTTTTATAGGCTTCTACAGTATTTGCAGTAAAGTTGTGGTACTGTGGTGTTGGGGGAAAACCCCAGGTTCGATCTGACTTATTTGAAAAATGATAAGGAACGACGATACGTTTGACAGAGAATGCCTAACATAGAGACAAGGGCTTCACATCATATTGAACAAATCAGCTTGTCATATAGAATAAAACAGCTTCAAACAGGCCAGCATTCTAATGCAATGAATGACTTTCGAAAAAACGAAGAACAAAGAAAAGATATCACCGTCGAACAAACTATCTGTATTATGTCATATTACTTATTTGCAAATATTGAGTTACCATTGATAAAACAATCGAAAATCGTTTCGAGTTCAAATTAAATCTGACAGCTAGGAACATCAAAGCTACGATAAACAATAATTCCGGTGCCTGGTGATGCTATCGTGTGTGCATCATGCATTCTCTTTGATTTAGCCGGAGATGCTTTATCCCGTAATTTACCGAGATATATAGCGACGAGTGCCGATTTGTTTAAAGAACTCTGAGCATCATATCCCAAAAATTGGTTTTAGGGTATAATGTATGTAACGAACTATTGTAACAATATTACATCATTTTTGAAAACAAAATTCTAGTTGACGTATTCTTCAGTAAAGTTTTATTAAGATAAATAAAATTCCTTTTTTTTTGACAAAACATCCACATTTAAGATTACATTTTCGCCTTCTTTCACCAACGAAAGTCATGTGGACCATTTGATTATATGACGTACAACCAATCGCCAATGGTACATGGATGCCACATATGTTTGAAAATGTATTGTGGTCTATAGGTCTGTGAATATACCAAATCATTACAGATGGTACTACCTTAAGACATGAGCTTGTTTTAAAGAACATTTTCGCTGATGGGTTCGACACGGGCTTAGCATCAACTACTTCGTAAATGCTCTCATGCATTTCGTCTACAATGTTCATCTCAAGAACGAGGGATATGTTTTAAACGTTTGAATAAAACAACACGTTTGTATTATTTCTGCTAAGTTGCCCAGAACTAATCAACCTTCGTGTGGCTTACTTTACGACGTGTCGTTTGCAAAAAGCTCTTCTGGACTTTTCTTTGTATGTTGTGCTCTAAAGATTAACCACAGCCAACCTGATACGCATGTCTTACAAGTACATCTTTAAGGCTTTATCAAACTTTCTCCTATTCCGATAACCGTTCAAAACCGTCTGAAACAGGCCACTAAAATCCATATCTTAAATATGTACGATAGTGATGTCATTTGCCTAAGGATAAAGAAAATGCAATGGATTTAACATGACTGATAAGTGATACTATTTTACAGACAGTTTGAAAAAAGCAGCAATCTGCAGAACAAAACCCCATCGACGTATCAAAACCGTCGCATGTTACATTCCCATTTCCAAAACATCCTAAGATCTTGATCGGAATAACAGAAGCAAACCGTCCTACCAGGCCATTCCTTTTTGGTCGTGTTTTTACACGCGGCTCCTTACATAATACCGAGCTCATGCACTGTAAAATTGCACGGCGACGCAACCAGCAGAAACGTAAGCCGCAGACATAATTGACATCCGATATCAGACGGCGGGCGTTCTGCCGTCGTTACGAATGATGTATTTTCGAGGTTCGTTTCTGTAAATATGTTTAATCAGTCTAATTACCTACATCGTCGGGATTTTGAATGAGTTTTCTTTGCTTTTCACCGTTTTACTTTATGGAGATTCAACGCCTTGATTGGATGGAGACGCAAGGGAGTGTTGGACTTTATGTTGCAGATGGTGTGTTCTTGAGTTTTTGTTTCACGAATCAGTAAAGCTAGTTGTTTATGAATCTACAAGTCTGAAACGGTATTTTGAATCTTTCCCTCTGAATATCTTAGTTCACTGTCGGACTGAAATATTTGAACCTGTTACGTGGAAAAACGACAAAGCCAACTATGTTGGGTATTTTGTTATTTGTTATTTATTTATGCTATATATTTATTATGTCTTATATTTGGGTCTATACTACCGAGTTATTATCCCTCATCGTGTTGCCTTTGCGTTGAACTTTTTCTCCGGGTTGTGTTATCTCTCATAACAGAGACCCCCATACGCTCGCGATGCTGGTGTAGAAGCAATTATACGATAAGCCTTTTCAACGCTAATTAGTTTTATTACTTAATCGTTTTACGCTCGCTCTCTGAGCGGATGTCAAAGCAGTCATACGCGCGATTAGACCACGAGAAACGCTCTGGAAATATTCTTCCTCGAATTATGAATGACAGTTTAAAGTTTGTGTTGTTAATGCATATAGGTTAATAGGTGGAGCCTTGTTCTAGATTAGCCTGCAATTTATGATTAGGTCGGTCATGCGCAGTCTATGCTTATATAATTATTTGATACAAGTGCTTAACGATTTGGGTTTCCTTAATCACAATGGGGGTATTTTCTATTAACATAAGAATAAGCATTGTACAAAAGTTGTCTATGTATAAACTCATATTATCATTTGGAAACCAAACTTAAAGCAAACCTCTCGTCAAATTCAAATGTTTTGTTTTAATAATTAGTTGGTTTGGTGTTTTCCTCAAGTTTCAACAGTATTGCTGACATATCGTGGTGGTCAGCACAACTTCCCACGCTCCTGGTATTTCTTTTCTTAGAATTACGTAATATTAAAAGGCATCTAACCGCTCTCCCTTATCAACATGACCAAAACGCGATTAAAAAATGAATTGTGTCGCACAGGCCTCATTAAACGCCGGGAATTATACTGGACGAGCAGCGCCTTAACGCGTGTAATGCTGAATAATTTCCTAAAAATATATTCATGTGTCGTCTGCTCTGCAAAACCTTAAACATCTGCTTAACCTGGCTGATGAAAGATACCCAGAGAAGCAAACAGGTGAGATCACAGGCCAGTCGCCAATTGACTTTGCAGCTGGCCTGGATCTGACCTCTCTGCGTAAGCATGAAGTCGATTCCAGCTCTTTACATAAGCATTAAGTACATATCTCCTGTTTATCAAGTCGGACACGCAATGTTGTTCAACGAGATCAAGGCTAAACGTACGGGTGATCCGGTTAAGCACAAGTTGTATTCAATTGAATCATGTTTCGTATGTTTGTTTATATTAGATGATGTAGTTCACCAGTGGTACAATTTTATGATGTGTTTACCATTGACCAGTCGACTCATTTTTGGGGCAAATCCGAAGAGTTTGTGTTTTCAAAAGACTTCTGTTAGTGCCATCATATTAGAATAAATACACGAGGTAGTATACAAGTAACGATAACCGCGAAATGTTTTTTTTTTTTTATTTTCCACTAAGAATGATATGCTAGGAAAATTGAAGTTGCAAACAAAGGTTTTTAGTCCAATTACCCTCAAAAATGAAGAGAATTGATATTATTTATCGCCTTTACGATAAAAAGTGTCTTGTCAAAATGACCTTATCATATGTTAAGCATAAACATGACTTATATGTTATCTATCGACGTTACGGTGGCCTTTCGTAAAGGGCGACTAGTTACCCGAGCGAGTACATGTTAAAGGAAAACGTTTTCGATTAATATCCGTGTCGGACACATTCACAAACAATCAGAGAAACGTGAAATGAACGTGGAAATGTTGTGAAACCCAACGCAGCCCGGTGCAAGAAATCGTTCACGGGCCGCGACCTTAGTTACAACATCATGGCTGGTTCAGGGCTTATCGTAAACAAATAGTTCGTGGAGGAGGCTGGTGAAAACGTTCCTTTGTGATTCCATCTTTTTGAAATAGATAGGTATATGTACCATTTATTTGAATACATGTGTCTATTCGTTAATACAGCGCAAAATATATAAACGTACAAGGGGCCTCCGAGGCCTTATGGTTAGAGTCTATAATTCAAAATCACATGGCCTGCGTGGGTTCAAATCCTTGTGCACTTTCATAAGAGGCAGTCTCCCGACTGACTTACGGAATGACAATGGTTCCTCTACCCGACTAGACCAACCTTTACTGACAGTTATCATCGCTAGGAGTCGGGCATCGCAACATCAATGGAATAATGTTCACGCGATGTAAAGCCCATATAATCTAATGAAAGGTTGCTCTTTTATTCCATCCCTGTAACATAGATTGGTTTAAATACATTGTGGTTGCACACCAGATGTATAAATCATTGGCCCAAAATGAACTATATGAATATACAACACTATATATATGTAATTGTACTTCGATTATAGACTAAATCATCAAAGCTTTTTCAAGTATGTTTGATACATGTTTATTAAGTGACGAAGATTGTTCAAATCAGCTTCATTAACATGTTTAGTATTCACAGAACACAATCTATGAGTAAGTATCTTCAAGCATGCAGCTGCACCCTCGGCTACCAACATCAGTGGGAGTAATTTATTGGACAGTTAAATCGAGCAGAACATAAAGTAATTAACCCGCCAAAAACAAACGGTCATAAACTTAATCTACTGACCCGGATGAAGGCAATTAACGAGGTGGATTCATAAGGTGTTTACGACTTTAGGGGTGAAGGAGGGTCGTGAGAAGGCACAAACACGGCGGCTCCTACATTCCTATGGTTACACTACATCTTTGTTAGTTTGTGTTGTGTTTGACGCCGTATCACTCAATTACTCTGTTAAAGGGAATCTAAAGTACTTATCAATTACAAAGACGTCCTACCTTATATTCCTAAACACCTCACTCTCTGTTAACTTATTAATTACAATGACGAACAGTATTTCAGTTATGTAACGGCTTTCTTGGGATTCACCAGTACTTGCCAAAGGTCACTCCCACCTAACCAGAGGTATCGTTGGGGCTCGAACTTGGAACCCCCGAGTTCTTAGTTTGCAACCGGAACCACTCGGCTACGCTAGACTCTGCAAAACATCTATAGCACAAAGTCGGTTCAGACGTTAATGAAATTGACTAAGTTTCAAGTAGAATTTATTTGTAAAGAAAGGCATCTGTTAAAAGAATACAACAAAACAATCGAAAAGCAATTTAACTTAAGTATCCTAGACATGAAAACAGCTTTATAAATTCATCATCATTTAACGAATCAATATAGTATAATGTCTTCAAGCTATATATATGAAAACCGTTGCAACGCGTCCGGGTCTAAATACATAATGAAACACTTTATAAAGGCTTCAATATCTTAAGGACAAAGTCATCTTTCATGCAATGGCTATATTCGAAAACAAATCATACAACAGTACAGCCGTTGTATAGTTTTAAGTATATCAAGTTTTAAACTTAAACATTTCTTTACATCCGCGAACAAGAAGCTGCGGGGCAGACAACGCCTAGGACGTAACACTGCACACGTGTACAGCACAACTTCAAAACCATATACAATATTTGATGAGAGGAATATTAAGCGTTGAGTTACGGAAATCATTTGCGGATTTTCATCACCCATCCCATCTATGGGAAATTTTGCAATAGATCCACGTTGAAACTGTCAATAGACTATGGACAGATTAAGAGAAATTGCGCTGCTTTAGGATATTAGGAATTTTAGGAATAGGAAGTCATCGTAACTGCACGATGGTTTGTGGTATCATTTTGTCTTTTCATTCGTGTATAAGTCTCGTAATGTTCCGTTAGTGTATATGTTCCTTGGATAACGTACCTATACTAGGCGATGGAAGGTTTCTTGCCTAAGGACACTCCACGGTAAAATAGTTGATTATCATCAGGAATCGAGCCCGGTTTCACCAGTTTCTAGTCCTCGACGCAAACAATTGCGCCATAACAAATCCACTTTTAATGAAGGATTCTAAATACTTCTACAGTAAATGAATGCGTCGTGGAAGTGATAATAGTCGGGTAAGAATTAAAAACAGTCTGGACTTTCTCATTGGTGGTTTCGGTCGGCGATCCCCTTGATAGAGGGATGCTGCACAGGTAATTATTGAAGACCGCATTTCCGCGAATTGATAAATTACCCCTGACCTTATCCCTGACCGTAAACGAAAGGTGATGAATTGAGAACGTATCTAGTTAAAGTTGAATTTCATAGTTTGAATTATCAGTTAATGCATCAATTCCACATGCTTTAGAGACGCAATTATGCAAGCATTTCGTGATAAGCATGCAAGTGATGCTCTTCATGATATCGTCTCACAGGTGGTAATTGCATCCAGAAATGCAAATATTTGGGTTTAAACCAATTAGAATATCTTACAACATTAAACTGCATTTATACGATAATATAAACATCCTATAAAATTGATTAGGCGGCTTCTAAGAAAATACGACCATGTGTTTAAATTGCGCTAAATGCAAGCTATGTGTCAAGCTATGTGACCTTAAAGCCGCTTGTCCACAGATCTGAGGAATGATGGATCTTAGAAGTTTGTTTCTTAAACAATGTACAACAGTTTGACTGCTGTATGATATGCACAAGAGAGTTGCCACTGGAAGTAAAAATATTGTGTATTTAAGTATTCATAAGATGTATACAATAAAGAAATAATGTGTTCATATTGAAAGTGTTGCAGTAGTTTTGAGATCCACCACAAAGCGTCTATACAAACATTTTTGTTTTGTGCAGGAACAATAAAATTATTTTAATATCTCAATAATTTCCAAACAATTAGTAGTAATTATGTTGAAATTTATGTCAATCTATTTAGTTCTATTAAGGTACGGCTACACATTTTTTAAACAAAATTCTACGATCTTTCATACCATTCTCCGGTAAAGGATTTCATTCGAGCTCTTCTTTTAAAACTTTCTTCGGGTTTCATGTTAAAGAAATGACATATTATTTGAAATTCTGCGAGTATATTATGAAACAATAGCAGCGTACACCAACAAACGATAAAGAGTTGTGTTTTCTTTTTGGTATCGATTAGATATCATTTCGACATATTTCTTCACCATTTGACTCATTAATTCAATTTGTTCTTCAAACCGGCGTTAACCATATTTCAGCTTCTCAGATGGTACTAGTGAAATTTGATAGTTGAAATAAAAAACCCGGCCGATACTTGCTGAAAAAAATGCTCTTTTAAGCGCTAGTATTACATTATGTTTTATGTCGTATTACAATAATGCTCTGTAATTTGAAACACATTTCGGACAGTTTTGCAGTAATCTGGCAGATAAAGAGGCTTCAAACCTTAAACAAACAAACTCGATACAACCGTGTACTGATGCCGATTACGCTCACCACTCCTCTTAAGAAAACAAAAGCAATGTTGATATGTTTACCCAGAGCCTTTTCTTGGACCTATTGGCGGAACTGTACCATATCATGTATCATCGCTCATAGTATGGAGTCTCTTGTATGATGTAATATGGCTACTTTTCTAATTGATTTCGAATGACGCCATGATCTTTGTCGAACGAGTGAACACCAAAATCATTTTGCGAGAGAAAGTATAGTTCTTTGTGAGTATTATATTCATTCGTGTCGATTTCGAAAGAGTGGTTTGAGCATCACATCAAACTCGGAAAAAACGTCCTTTGACTAAAGAAGACATTGTCATCGGTGACTAATAGCTCCATTTGTTCTTATAAACCAACGATAATTCAGCTTTACGTCAAATCTCAAATTTGAAAGTCCTTCGACCAAAAAAACGCTTACATTGGCTTTGCGACTGATATATATTTAGATGTGGCCATATGGTTAAAACGTATTGATCTGAGTTCAACATTTAATCATTGGTGAGACAGTTTGACCATCACATTACCTTCCAAGAAAGAAGTAAATGATTCGCCTTTGCTTGAGAAAGGAACGGTATATATTTAACCTTAGAGCTTTTTCTGGTTTTGATATTTATCAACGATTTCAGTGTGTTCATAGTGAGTATAGGTTATAACGTATGGTATTATATTTATGTTGTTTTTATATAACATTGTTACTGGTCCTCTATTGCATTACCCTTTGTAATTATATGTTCATTACTGCAGATATATTACAAATGTTTTCCTGGAATTACCAATAATTACAATAATTGATTTGTAACCTATAGCAATTACCAATGGCTTATGAATATGGAGAACAAACAAATGATTGTAATCAACCATAACGCTTTGCGAAAAGTTAACGCCATTTTCAAACGTTTGCCATCTTGTCACTGCAACCCTATTCGGTAACACCTCATTCTCTTATCTTCGTAATCCATCTTTATATAGCATGATGGACTTAATCACGTCAACAGTATTTACGTTATGTTGCGATTCCAGGTTCGTGCTGATAGGAGGAGGGTCCCAATAATGAATGCCCATAGGGGCTGATCAAGCTGGATAGAACCTTCGTAATTACGTAGGTCAACCGTGAGTCTATCTTTAATGAAATTCAAAATGCCTTCGTCCCATGAAGAGGAGTCATAGGATTTCAAGTTATTTATTCTAACCACCAGGAAACTGAAGCCCCACCTCACTCAAACGCGGTCACGGGATTTGAACCAATGCGGAGAGGGGTCACTTAATTTCATGTTCTTTACTCTTTACGCTAGACCAATGAGGTATGTTCGTCTTTCTTGGTGGAAGTCCCTAATGATCGGCAATAATGGCAAAACCCGTGATCGAACCAATGTTCACAACACAACAACAATTTGGCGAACAAACATAACATCCAAATGATCTCTCCAATTCAAACCCTTTATCCCAGAAGACGGTAAATAATTCCAGATAAGTTTTATCGCCCGTAAACAAGTATCTTCCATAGAGTTACTATTTTATAACTGTGTCTCTAATGCTACAACATGTAACATCAAAGAGAGGAAGCGGATTTACAATAATACGAAAACAACAGTGATACTATAACAGGCCTGGAAACAATTTACCAGCATAACATTTCCAACATAGCAAGTGGGTGGTGCTAGGTATAAATGTTAACCGCCAGGTCGCAACCCAAATATTGAGACGGGGAAGGTATTTTTATAATTTGGGCATTTAGAAACAATCTACTAAGTACGTTGTTGTGTTCATTGCTTATTTGTTCCAATGATATTTGGTCTAGAATTATGCATTCTTTTAAATATTACACGTATGCTATAGTCAAATATAAAACAAGCCTATGTGTCATGCGGTGCTCAATGGTTGTGGTGGTGATGGTAGTAGACTTTGAAATCGGTATCCCGAGCTCTGCCAATACCTCTGGTATAGTTTGAGCGTCCCTTGGCAGAATATCTCAGGGACATAACCTTGTACTGGTAAAAACCAAGGAAGCAGTAACATAACAAGAAATATTTCATGAATAGAATAACTTTGTACTGTATGGTATCAGTATATAACTCTGGACACAGCAAACGAGTTGTTACAAATCAGAATGTATGACATTTTTCCTTATTTCACCAAACAATATATCTGCGCTCAAGCGGCTTATTTTCGTCTATGAACTATACAAATTCAGTAAATGACTTTGACCATATTACTTTACGACTATCCTTTCATGTCTTATCAACATTCCACGAATCACAAAGAAAGTGTTTTCTTTGTGTGTGATACCCTAAACAGTCTACAAGTAATTTTCTACTTTTACTGCTAAAGAAATACTATTTAAAGTTTAGAAACAACGCACAAAAACCACCATGGTTTAAGGGACATCAACGCAATGCCACGGCTTAATCACCATATTAACCCCCGGCACGGTAAATGCTACACTAACCAAAGATCATGAGCATCCATTTCATGACCCGATCATTCAATTATCAACGCAATCGTCTACGCTCTTGGAATGTGATGTTTGTTGTACTTATTATCGTTATGTAACCGAGGAAGAAAAGGTTTCTCCGCATTATGATGTTACGCCGGAAATATAAACACACGTGTTATGAGGTGTCTATTGAATGGTATCCATCAAGTACTTTAGACTGTACTACTGAACGGATCCTGATCGATGCTCTTCTTGTGGGAGAGCCGTAAGAATCTTTGCAGAGAGAGCCTTGTGCAATTATTTTGTGGAAATGTAAGGAGCATTCGTGTGAACACTGGTCGTCGCAATGTCATTAAAATGGCTTTGTAAAGGTAGTCATCAACGGTGCCTGTCGCCTCAAAGTTTAATGTCATTGTTTTACAAATCAAATGAGTTTTTCTTGTGGATTGCTGCTTATTTATTTACGAAAGGAGGAAGACTATAAACCCATCTGAGCGTTAGTATAGATAACCATTCATAGATCCCAAGCTTTAAAACGGCAGAGAAATCACAGTCGAATGTTAGACGTTAGCATAGATTATCATATACCACCAGAACCAATTCAATTGAACTGAAATTCAACTCATACAGGGTACACGATGTGGTAATCATTGATAAAAGTAGGTGAAAGAAAGCAAAACTGCATGTGGGGCGGCCATCTTGTTCGGACATAAGATCGTACACATTGTTTACGTGATTCCATGCATGCTTAGTTTATGGTTTAAATGGATTAAGCGTCAGCAGTATTTCAGTCATGTTGCAGTGTTCGAATCTTAATAATGAAAGAAGACCCTACACTCAACTCATAAGGGCTGGTCAAGCCAGGTAGAACCACCGGTATTCCGTGAGTCAGCCGGGACCCTACCTCTCATGAAAATCCAAATGCCGTCAACGGGATGTGAACCCACGTGGAGAGGGACCATGTGATTCCAAGTTACGCAGTCTAGCCCCTAGGCCACAGCGACCCCCACCAGTCGTAAAGTAATGTCATTGACTGACAGAAATGGGCCAAGTTTGTTTTCTGCGCGTAGTTGAAACAAGCTATGATAGTTCCTTTCGCCTGATTGCCAATGATTCAAAGATTATAAAACAACGTTTATAGACTTGTCTACGACGTAATGATAAGATTATTATTATCGGCAACCATCTTTGCAAAAAACGTATTGGGATACTTACAAAACGATTACCTCAAGCATGGTAATGTCTCGTGTAATTTAAGTTTGAAATTGTTCACCCTTTGTCTGAAATCACAAGACGCCATACTGAAAGCAAGCAAGCAGTTGGTAATACATTTGCAATAGTCTATATTGTGTTTGTCCGTCACTTCACATTTAGTTCAGTTTATTGGTAACTGACAATGGTACCAGAATTCTTTAAGCTATGCGACCTCCTCAGAGATTTATTATGTGACATAAACGATAATAAACGGGTTCATTTAAGTTGAGATCCATGACGAGAAAGCCTTGATTTGTACCAACTGCGTTTCATATGCCTTGTTAAAAACGCCACACTTAAGTTGCAATGTCTGGCCCACCGTGCATGTTGGAGGACCATATTGTGAGCAACCCCAAGAGGCCATGAAAACAGGTACACCATATTTCATTGTTAGTAGGCCGGGAAACTACCTCTAGTGATCATGTAGAAAGCCCTGAACCAACTGGCGTTTTTGTTTTGTTTTGATATTTTAAGGTCGTCTCGTCATATGCTTTTATTGCTGCATATGGCTTGTCTAAAATGCTGGGTAGAAAAAGTATTTAGTAAACATAAACACATAAAGACAATGTTGGCTCTTGACGAATTGGGATTAAGAGCAAGGCCACTCTCATTTGCAATTCAAGAGTATACTTTTATTCAGTTTTCTTTGGTGCAAAAGAAGTCTACAGTGGCTAAGAAATATTTATTTCTTAATTCATTTAACTATAAAAGCGACCGTCCACAAGGAGAAGAAACTTCGAAAATAATAACAGTAAACGCAAACGTTGAGGCATCAAGCGCTACTGATTGCTTCGATACCAGAACGAAACCCAACCACACGTATAGCAATAATACTTACTTGTCTATAACGCGAGCGGGGAGTCGGTAAAAGTAATTGAAGGCAACTTGAAAGTGCATTTTGGGGGACGGAAAACTAATTAGCCTTGGCACGTGCTGAAGGAAGCGCTTGGAAGGTAAGGAGAGACGTCTATATTACAGAGGGAAAGCGGACCGGGGGTCTCTAACATAAAGCCCGTGATTGACATCTGTTGTGAAACACTAGGGGCGTAAAACGTACTGTTTTATGGGTAGCTACAATGTTCTTACGTATCCATATTGTTTTTACGCTTTTCCACTCATAGGCTTTGGATCCATGTCAAATTGAGAGCCAGCCCTTAATGGTAGTTAAGTATGGAGTCTTCCTCCATCAGGCAGAGCAAGACATAGCAACATAGCTGAAAAAATATTGTTGCAATGCAAATCCCACAGAAATAAATAAACAGATAGATAAACAAAATGGGAACGATAGAAGGAGACATAAGCCTTTACAAAGATATAAGATAGAACGGAATTAAGTTGTAAAAGAGGAAATTACTTGATACAAGTAACTTTTCCTTTTGTCATAATGGGTAATTGGGCTTCTCCTGATGGTGCACAAATACAGTGAACCCTCGTTTATCCGAACACGTCCGTTCCAAACAAAATGTCCGGTTTACCGAATATTCCGGACTAATGAAGCAGAGCATGTTCTTATTCACATTAAGACATAAACGGTCTGTATGAGCGGTGTATACTTATAACCCTTTAGCAAACGCCAAATTGTCGTCCGTCCCAAATTGAAAGAGTTTGCAGAAGACATATCAAAACGTGATGAAATTCAAAGATAATCTTCTGATATGGCAGAAAACATTGTGGGAAAAGGAGAAATTGCTCGTCACGAGCAATTTCTCCTTTACCCACAATGTTTTCAAAAGTCGTCTGCAATAAACTGGTCCAATAATTCCGTTCCCTTACAATTTTGTTCGGATTGCGAGACATCCGGATAATCGGTGTCCGGATAAACGAGGGTTCACTGTAATAGTGATTGTAGCCGGAATATGGAGAACGTAAGGGATTATTTTTTAACTTTACAAACGTACGTGATGTCGCTGCATTTGGGCGTAAATCAGATTGCATATAAAATACGGAATACTTACTTCGTTGTCGTCAACTAAACGTCTCTAAGGAAAAATATAACATGACAGAACTTTTGAAACGTACTTAAAGAACACGGTATTTGCGACCAATTTAGTCTTCATGACCTTTCGTTCGAAATACAATGACATGCAAACCAACTCGAAACTCTAATTAACTTCTCATTAAACAGTATGTGCAATGTAAAGAGTAGAGTTCCCTGAAGTAGATTAATGGGAAAGTCGGCAAACTTCAAGGTGAATTAACGTGGAATGATTCAAACTAGAACCTGCGTGGAGTTCCTAGCAAACTGGCATCACGTTGGCTTCAATGGTACAATTAAATTAAATATTATACAGAAAATATGATACTGAAATGTGACTGAAAAAAAACTCTCACAGATTGTATTCTTGCTTTAACCGCAACAATGAAAACCATGCCTCATACTTTATAGACTTCGTTTTGACGAGCACACCCATTTCAGAGGCATTTAAAAGGAAGCAAGTTTTAAGAAGTTCTCAAAACCTATTAACGACAACCTGACACAAACTCGCTGTAATTGAACAATATATACAAACTAGTTATCTTATGTGTAGTCATTAGTCCCCAAACTTCGATGTAGATCTACGAACAATCAATTTAGCTATAAATACTCCGAATTCCAAGCAAGTTGGTATCATGTTTGTTGAACAGTAATTCTGGAAATATGTGATAGCTACTTAAAAGCATGGTACCACTTATTCAAGAGGCGTGAAGGCATTTTTCCTTTCAAGAGGAATTTGTTAAAAGAGGTATCAAATTCAATAAACGTCAACCTGATATCACCCCTATATCTGTAATACGTTATATCTAACTCACAGCGATCGCCATGGGTTTTAATTGCGTTCCCACTTAGCGTAAATGAAAGAAATGTGGCATGCAAGTGAAGAAAACCGGATCATAGTTTGACGAACGTCGTATAAAGGCATATCTTTGTAAAATGTCTTCGTGTTCAAGGATAATGTACATTGTTTCCTGGGTTCCTGATTGTTTACTGAATCTTTAAATATCTAGTCGACACCATTCAGTTATGGTGTGATATCCGGGTCACTAAATATAGAGGGCTCAAATAGTGACGGTCTTTTAAGTGTTTAAACCACCTGCATTCCTTATGTTATCTAGGAAAGAGACGATTTCTCAATAAAATTAAGAACTACCAGATTCGGGGTTCGAACATACACAAAGAGTTTCAGATCTACCATATAAGACGTTTAAACATAAGCGAAGAAGGGCCATGTTTGCTTTAATCATGTGGCCATGGAAGCCATAGGTTTTGATATCACTATACAATCTTGTCATAATATTTAGCCGAGTATGATATCCCGTTGAAGGAGCTTATCATGCTAATATTTAGCATGAGAAATGATAACTTTCTCTCAACTCTAAATGCTGTTTCCGTTGTGCAGTCAGTGTTTAATAATTGGACTCAAAGAAAAGCATTCTCAGAGGCTGCAATAGTCTAATGATTTACCAAATAATCTCTGGTGAGTACATAGCATGTATAGAAGTTTATTTTCACACAAGAACCATCTGAAAGTTTACTACCACCAAATCTATGCCTTTTTTAACCAATCATTACGCGTACTTAACAAATTAATTATCTCATATCAGTCATGATAGCTGCTCTTTATATCTTATACTTGATAATTTGTAACATTTTTTTATCATTTGATATCACTCGTTAACATAGCTGAAGTCGCGTTAAGCATGAAATATACGTTCAGGCTATAAGATGAGATATGGTCAAGTTTGTTAAGTATTAAGGAAATACATAAATCAAGTCCAAATCTGCTATTTCAAGACATTAATGTTGATGTAACCGAATTAAAAGATGTCTAAATCTGGACTTTGTTGGTATACTTCTTGCGATGAAACTAGTTTGCTGCGAAATATATTTGAAGAGGAGGAACACACGAGTGAATGGACTTTTATTTGCAAATTTATATTGGTAATCTAGCAGTATTTGAAATACAATATCCATGGATCAAATGGTCTAAGAATGCTCGAACATATTTGCCCAAAAATAGCTAAGACTTATTCCTGCTTTTTTTTTCTTGGAAGTGGTCACTATGAATTTGCCTTTGGGTATGATTTCCAAAAGAACTCTGTGACAACCATGATAAGGTCATATAAGGTCATATATCTATACATACAACTAGATTAATAGCGTTCAATGAGATGTTTAGTGGCTAAAGTCTTTGAAGGAAATGATCATCTAATACAACTGTATATTTTCTTTTACTTTAAGCTTTGTATAAGATCCATTCTGTCGTGGATGCTACGTTATGCATACATAAATCTAGCTACGTTATGCATATGTACATCTAGCTAAAGGCACTCTCAAACTCTAGTTTCCTAGAGCTTGAATGCAAAGGTCCGTCGGTCAAGATACTTCCCTCGTAATTTAGGCAGCTGTTTTTGATTTTGTTATCTCGATGACCATTCATCAAGTCCATCCCTTTACCCCAGCATTTACTTTGATAGTCAAAGTGATACAGAAAGGCGATATCGTCCTCAACGGGGATTAAGGATGTTTGACTCTTTAATTAAATAGTGATTTTATTCTAAGAATACCAAATGGTCGTGAAAACCGTTTAATTCTAAACTTGGCTTTTGCCAAAGATGGACCACTTAATAATGTTAAACCGAAGAATATTTCAATAGCTTGCAAGGAGTAAGTAATGATATCTTAACTATAAATCCAATACATGATATGCAATTACTACCCGATTGGAACGTGCTTAATAAAGCAAACGCATGCACATATGCAAAAAAAAAAACATTGCTTGGCAGATACCAGGTAATTTTCAACCTTGATCGAAACCGACGCTGGTTTTAGAAAAAGCTTCTTCGAAGAATCTGCAAAGCGTTAAATATCACACAGCCATCATCCATAATTATGATCTATTGATATAACCAATTTACGGGAGAAATCACATTCAATTAGAAGTAACCGAATCACACCGGAATCGTTTCCGGCATCGTTTGATGTGCTGTGCATTTTCACCATCATTGACAGGGCGGGCACCGGTTCCCGGAGATAAAACTATGTTTTATATGTATCGGCAGACTCGCTGGTACCCGGGCTGATATACTGGCGCGAAGACAGATGCTGACCGATACCATCTTCGGTATCCTTTACTCTGTGACTGTTTGTTTACGATTAAACGCTGTTTACTCAATAGTGAACAAGTCTGTGGAAACTATTGATATATAAACCATCAAGTGTACACAATTAATATTCTGTCCGAACTATCGATATAGTGACAATGATGATACAGATGTTATGATACATCTTCGTTTCTTAAACTGAATTAAATTCCTATCGTATTCCTGTGTTGCTGTTTGACAGCAACATTTGAAAGTGAAAGTACCACGAAAGAAGTTCGGAAGGAAGAAATATTGCAGGTTCCTCATTATGTCAGATGCGTTTTCATCATATTAACCCGATGATTGATGTCTAAGTTGAAAGAGTCAACAGACGACAGGTATAAGTAATGAACAATTAAATTTCCATGAACAAGATGTAGGCTTTGAACTTTTATTGAGTTAAATTCATTTTAACAAAACAGGGGAATTGATATCTTTTGGCGTTTTCTTTCTTTTTTTTGTAATTGTTTCTTTGGTCAGAATGTGTTTGAGACATCTGAATTTTTTGGATGGTCATTCCAAAAAAAGACACGTTTTTTTTTTTTAAATTTTTCAAGTTCAGTTTGTGAAAGGGTGTAATTCCGCCATTCTATATAGAAAAAAAAACCGATAGAAAAAATCAGTTGATCTTTGCGCCGTTTGCATTTAAAAGTAAAGAACCGTGCTAATGCACGGGGGCGGTTCTGCTCTGATAAAATGCAGATAAAGAACCCTAGACCTAAATTCTTCCGCTTTGCAAAAAATCTTTTTAAAGAAGATAAGCTAGTTAATATTGTCTTGTATATGTTTAACACGTTCCTCTTTTAAAGACAAATATAAAGTATATATCTTTACAAAAAAATGTTCTCATTTAATGTGCATAAAATATAGAGAACACTGAACTCTTCACCTAATAAAAAGATATGGTACACATTTACCTTTTTAAAAGAACATAAATTAAATAAAATATGTAGATAAGATTACGATCATATAAAATTGAGGAGGAGTAAGCGTCTCATAAGTGAAACAAGCAATTGCTCTTCAGCTTATTTGCCTTTTATTTTTCAAAGAAAGGGGTACGGCATTTCGAGTCCATCGTTTACTAGAGGTTAAAGAAGACTACTGGGATTACATTTATAAAGAAGTTGATCCGGTAAAGCAAAGTCTTTGTAGCCTTGCTGTTTATAAACTTAATGTAAAAATATATATCTTGATCTTGATTATTTGAGGTGACACGTGGATATTACTTTAAACAGCATTAATGAAGACAGTTAAGTGCAATAATATAGATATATATAATAAAGTAGTTTCCTCTTACTCGGAAGATCCAAGCTGTAAATGGGGTACAAGTAAAAATAGATATCTACGTCTGTATCATAGGGACTAGTCCTTCCCCTGGTATTGAGAGAAAAAAAGTCCTACAATCAATTGGGGCGGGGTTTTGTCGACCGGTCGGTAGCGACCAGCAGACCACCTTACAGACCACTTGGATAAGTTCATTTGTCGGTGAATCCCGATTGTTTCACTGTTTAACACTTATCGAAAAGACGCTTGGATAATGCGCCACATGTAAAATTGAATGAGCATTCAGGCACTGTCACAAAATGATATCATTAGGTTAACACTTGTCAGTTCAAAAAGAAGAGACCTTGTAGAAAAGAAATAAAAACTAACAAAAGTTCTCCTGTTCCCTAACAATTGTTTCGAAAGCCATCTTAGGCAGTTCTGGAATAAATCGTGAGTGTGAAGTAAAGGGTTGAATAGCTGTCCGTATATCATGATATGGGTGCGATACGGGCGCCTGATAAGCCCCATGTTGGCTGTGATCGATGGCTCGCGTATCAGAAATGTATTGGTTATTTCAGCGGTTATCTTCCGGGCAACACACAATACGATACGCGCACATTCTTCCCCGGTCCTTAGCGCGTACCGCAGCATGGTATTGTCGCTGTAGGTTTGGGGTTCGGATTTCATTAGCCTGGACATTCCCGCCTTTTTCAGTGGTAAGAAAGCGATGGCAAGTGAGCAATCGTATTTCTCTTATTTCCGTATCCATTGTCGCATGCAATCTTCAGTTGAAATTTATGTTGTTTGGATTGATGTCGTTGGGAATGATGTCTTCTTTTTCAAACTGTTGTGCAAGACGTTTTTAAGTCGCTGGTTGTTTTCTCACATTGACAAAAAAACGGCTGATCAGTGGAGAGATACTTAGAGAACAAATTAGAGGAAAAATGGACTTAAATAGAAATAGATCGCAACATTAGCCAAGCCGAGTTCTCAAACACTGGACACACGAATCCAGTTTGAACTCTCTATCGACCAGGATTTCAATATCCGCTATCATATTATGCGAAGAAAAGGAAACGTCTTGCCCTGTTATTGCTCCGTTTTGATTTGGACCTTTATAATAATTTTCACTGCTTGGTCAAAGGTCTCACATATTAGTAAAAGTGGTATGATGATGAGGATGTTATTGCGATGATAACAGAAATGTAATGAACAGTTTGAAGTCGAACTTCTTTGTCGTTGCCTTATTTTTTTCACATGAAACTGCACAGAAAACCCCTCATAGCGGGTTCTGTCTTGCGACCTTTCATTAACCTGCATTTGGCGCGAGTACTGGTTATGCTTTAACTAAACTAAACTAGTCACGGTTGATGTAATGAAACGTGACATTTACTTGCGAGTGAGAGTTTGTCTAAATAGATGGATTTTATGAACCATTACCAATGCTATTTTTGTACAATGTCTTAATCAGTTTTCCTTGACAGAACCCCAGTGCATAATTAAAGTTTCACGATTTTTAAGCGCGGTCTTTCATGTTGAACAGAATGATTAATCCTCCTAATTAGTCTTAAACGGCCGTATACACAAATCAAAACGACGGTGCATGTTTTTGCATCACGAATAATACAACAAAAAATCTTAACCATTTTTTGCTGCTGCAAAACAAAGCCCTAACCTCCCACGTGCTCGACGGTTCATGAGAAGAACTGTACCAATTCTTCTATTGAAGACAAATATAAAGTGTATTCATTTTTACAAAAGAAAACATGAAAAACATATTAGTATCTCGTAAAAACGACAAAAGAGCGTCAATGACAATTCGATAGCTTATTGAAGATCTAATCGTCAGTGACTATGTTCAAATGCCCAATGCATGGCCAGCTTTGTTTGGGCTGTTTTAGTCGATTTTATGATGTTTTCAATGTAATCTTTATTTTATATTTACGGCCAGAACACACAGTGCTTAATGCAGTATTCCAGCTAAATGGTTTTCCAATGCATTGTTTGCTTAAAACCATTTAACACCACAGAAATTCGGTGGGGATTGCAACGTAAGCGCTTACGAAATTTTGAAATCCTTAATGGATTAATACCACTTGATCGAAATACCCGAAAAGTTTAGAATAGTTTTACATCCATTGTACCTTTTGGTAATTACTTTCGTAATGAAGTTACATACACATATAATATAAAAACAAGTGGGCTCTGAGACTAAAAGACCTGAGTTCATATTTTTTATACTGGAAACTGGCGCTACACGGCTATTGAAGTTTCAAGTGGCTTTTAAAATCGGCTCCTTGATCTTGTTCATATTAGAGAAAAACGCTTTCCCCTTACTAATGATTCATGCTTATTAAACGAACGGATATACAAACCGGCTTTCGCAGTTCTAATTTAAGCCCAAGAAACAAGAGTTAGATCCATTTAGACCCATTTAGTCGTTTTAAAGAATTTAGACCCATTTATTCGTTTAAGTGAAGACATTGCAAATGCACTTACTTCGATTGTTTAATAGGGCATAAATGTTCTAACTTGATTGTTTTTTGTTTGTTTTTTTGTTTGTTTTTTTTTTTCAATACTTCAATATGATTTCAACTCCACTTTATTGTTTGAGCAGCACTTTATTTTGACTAACGTTGTCTAGTGTGTGAAAAAGCACTTTCGCGTGCTTTCATATTTAAGGTAAGAATACCCATTATTCACCATTATAAAACTCATTCGTCGTCGGTTTGCTTCGGTAGCTCTCGGTATACATCGGTCATGGTTGGAAATATTCGCAATTAACCGAATACTTCCGACCCGACCGATTTTTACCGAGAACGACCGATGTAACCCGACGAACGAATGAGTCTCAAACTAACGGATTATGGGTATTCTACCTTAACTCAAAACACCGTCCTGTATGGTGTACAAGATTCAAGAAAAACAACATTCATTCCCTCGAAGTCTTTAGGCGTGTTTCACCAATGGCGTAATCACACCAGTTGTCTTCATTAATCACTAGGAATGACACGAGCTTATTTACTTTGAATATCTCTTTACTAATTACCCATGACGTCATTTTGAGCATGCGCAGAGCGGCCTACGTGTTTCCGATTTATTGACGTTTCGTACACGTGTAATTGTCGAGATGTCAAAATATTAACATCTACCAGACGAGAGCAGATGTCGTCTGTTTCGTGTAAACTTATCCGATATCGGTAACGAGTCTTGATAGGGAATTCGGCGGATTTCCCGTGTAAAAGGGTTACGACCTTAATTTAAATGATGGTAAATCAAAATCTTCAAGCTGCTTGTTTAAAGATGTGTGAAAAATTGAAAACCATTTTTTTTTTTAGAATCTGTACAACAGCTGTACAGTTATCAAGTGCGCGCTGGAGAAGAGAATGACCATTGAACCCAAAACGTGTTCGTATTTAACCTATTAAGTCTGTATTAGATGAATTATATATATATCATCTCCCAAAGTGTCACAATGGTTTTGGGACCTATTGCATATAGTCTGTACATAGTAAGATATATTGACGTTTCCTGAATCTATTATACTTACAATGGTCATTACTAATTGTATATCATGCAACAGTACAAAAGCTGTATTGTTTCAATGACATTTTTAAACTTAGAACATATATATATATATATATATATATATATATATGACCAAAAATCCGTAAGCCTTTCGTACCGCAAGACGAACTAAAGATCGCTGATGATGCTCAAAAAATGGTAGTGTGCTAGCACTGTATGGGGAAGGTTGTCGGCTAAAGACAATGCAGAGTCCGCCAACCTGACAGTTTGAGAAAAAAAAGCGGCCAACAGAGTACTACTTTATCACAAGCAATCCCCAATTTTTCACTACACCTTTTCTCCATTCAATTCTAATGCTTTTATAATGCGCTATAATTGTCATTTCGATGGTTCAGAGAAATACTACAGTAAGTGCTTCATGTTCATGAAGCACTTACTACTGCATTGCACTGAACCCTCAATGTCGATGCCTAAGACAAAGCCGAATGGAGGAACGGATTAAGCGAAGTTAAAGCGAAACCAGACTGGTAAACGTGTTATTAAAATTAATTCTTTCCATCAGCTGTAAACATTTACGCTATCATTTTTGGCTTTATTTTCATATCCATCGGAATGGTCCATTACGATAAGATAAGATAGCCATTCGTTAAAACACCATAACTATTTGCAGAGTTTGGTGCTTTATAAAGTTTGAAATATGGTTACCGGGTCAAAGTTTAGGACGAATGAATGATTTTTTTGGTTTTTAAACAGGTAACGTTTTCACAGACATTTCAGTATTTTAGTATATAAACATAAAAGTGTTATCCAATCATGTCGTTAAAATAAGGAACTGGTTTTTTACAGCGACAATAAAAGTAGAAAATGATGAGTCTCAGTTTAAACTAGTAGTTATTCATTGTAAGAAATTATCATAAGAAATGTTAGCAACTATTATGTAACAACCAGTGTTTCTATACTCGAAAAGTACACATTTTACAGAACCATGTGTGACTAAACAAACCAAACCTTTGTTTAACTTCTCTTTCATCACGATTGTACAGTACCAATGATAGGATGATATGGGCCGCGTCATGCGAAAAGGAGCACTCGGACATAAATAAAAACCACTGACTCAGCTCTTTCTTAGCACTATTATTCAAGCATCTAGTCACGACAGTTATCATTTGTATTTATTTAAAGGTAGAACATGATGTCCCCTAAGATGGCAAACAGTGTAACCCTAGACCAGCCGCCACGTCAGTGACGTGGCGGCTGGTCTGGGGCTACACTGTTTGCTATGTCCGAGTACCCCTTTTCCCGTGACGTGGCCCATATTGATTTTTATTGCAATTCCGATCCAGCAATTGTGTTTTGTACTTAATCATCGTCAAAAGACTACCATCAATTTACAACAAATACCATTGCCATTTAAAATGGAACATGACTTGTATTAGATGCAAAGGACGATCCTTCAAAACAGCTAATTCCATTCATATCTTTTTTGTCACTTTTAACCGATTTAATCTCTGGACCTCGTTCGCGAAACAAGGTTCACACAAGCGCTCAGCAACAGGTGGCCTGACTCACTGTCTTAGGAGACTCACAGAATTAGGATTTTATGATTTTGAAATAAAATATCCCCCATATATAAAATGACATCGCTGATATGTAAACTTAAAAATAGAATGAATCATTGATATACTTATAACCCCATATCATTATCATTTGGTGGAGATATATCACATTAGTGTTGCAGATGTAGTAAACCGTCTTAACAGTTTTTTTTCTTCGTAAACGCTTATCTAAGATTTTAATAACCGTAGTTAAGTGGTGGTGTTATTCAGATACCATTGCCATGTGGGTCTCAAAAACATTTGACTGAGTACGTTTGCATGTCAATTTGTGCACAATTATCAGAACGGATAAGAACCTGCCATCAAAGAACTGGGAAGCGTGGGAGATCGTTTCGCTTTTTAAAATGGCAACACTAACGTTCAGACACTTTAGAATGAAGAAATTAACCGTGGTCTTTTGTTAGGTAACGAGTACTGAATTACAATTTGAAATTGTGTTACTTTCAGAGCACAATCTATGAGAAAGTTAATTTACATTTAAGCCATGGTACAAGCAATCAACGCTCGCTTGAAACTCGTTCTATGAACGCGGCTCTGGTTCGATGTCACAATGGCAAAACAAATGGGCCGTCCATGATGAATGGTCGGGTGTAATTACATGTCAATTAAACATCGTACATCACCATCGTCTTAGATAAAATAAATACATTGAATTCCAGATGAGTCTAGGAAGGGATTTACACAAACTTCACACGATCTGAATTTGATCCTTTCGTTTCCGAATTTATAAGCGTAAAAAGAGATTTAACAGATAAAGAATAACTCACAATACCCTTTGTTAAAATGCCGACCAATTTACGCTTCTACAAACCAAGATCAACCTTCAAACTATCCTTAGTCCCATTTTATATCAAACTTGAAAATGAGTATGATTATGTATGCTATCCAGCAATACCTTAGCGAAGAACAGTAAGTATCTGTGAATATATACTTTGTTTCTTTTAAGAAATGGTTATCAGGATGCAGACACATTTCTTATTCTAAACGGTGTGAAACATAAATAAATACATAAACAAATATGGGACTTGACAAAGCAACACATTTCCTTCGAAAATATGGATATATGGTGGAACAAGGTTGTATCTCTATTTTCTCTCAACAATCGTTGAGTTAGATTCGATGTCATTGATTTGTTGAGTGAGAAAGTCATATCTATTCATTACTAGTATATCTTGTATAACTCAAAACTAGTGTGTTACCACTTCAATTTACAATTTGACTTGCTAAAGACCGTTGAAAACAGCAATACAGTATTTCCTCGAATCGTGCACACGTTATTTTCAGCGGATTCAAATCGCATCAAATCGCATCAAAACTGCCAGATGCGTATCTTGACAGCTCGCATACACGGGGTAATAGAAATATGTCAGATTGTTTTACTCCAATAATAAACAAATCCGCAACTAATCGTCAATTGGCAATCTAGGCAGTTTGCGCTCTATTTCGTACGATTGATTCGATGAGCTATGTAAATGTGAAGGTTTTGATCAGCTTGCGAATTTGGAGTTTGGAGATCGTAGATTTAACATAGGACAATTTCACTAATACATTACATAACATAATTTATTTCAACATCAAGCACATAGGCTAATAGTCATTTCTATATTAACATGCATGCTATCAAAACGTGTAAAGGAATTGTTTTAATGTCTGAATTAAATTAGACAGTAATGGTGTTTTAATCGTGTTTTGATCGACGTTGGTGGTATATATGATCCGTTGTTTGTTTATTTTGACGTGCCTATTACTGCTGTAATTGTCGGAAGTTGTCGTTTTTGTTCTAAGAGTTTGGCTTATGTGCGATTAAAGAATAATATTTCACTTGGCCGTCGCGATATCGTTATAAAATTAGTTAAGATTATGTCTTAGGAACACATATAGTAAATCTTTCTCTACTAACTTATATCTAGATTTATACGTCCAGATGCCAAATTTGGGAAAACGTTTTAGCAGAACAGGAAATCGTTTGGATTTGATCACCATGTTGTTATAGACATTTATAAGTTCTTTCGTTTACTTAATTATTCCTTCCATAGCTTAAGTCGAGTTCGACTGAATATCTGTTAAATACAATTTCGGTTTTCCCTAGATCCAAGACAGTACTACAATATTTTTCCAACCATTGAAAGAAGGCACCGGTTTTAATGTTGTTAATAATATTCGTACTCTAGAATAACCCCATGTGCGGGTCCTGTGTGGCTTATATGGCGATCAAATAACTCAGTGTTTATAGGTTCGAGCTCCATTGGTATCTCTGATTTCATGGGACGACACTTCATAGTCCTGACACAGCACTGGTGATTCAAGGCAAATCGTAACATGATTGAAAAAAAACATTGACACGGATTTACGCCCTATATGATCAAATAAATGAACTGATGTGTAAACATCTTAAACACGCTTTGCCACGACTTTAGAAGGTTGCCATAGCTAAAACTGACGGTTTTATTATAAATTCGTATAAAAAGAGAGAAAACAATTGTGTGTACTGCTGTGTGACAATGTGGCTTTTTCATCTCTTTTCAATGAAAGTCACGACTGTACTTTCTGAACTTGAACAATATCTGAATGCATATATGTTAGCCTTTGAATGAGTCTTAAGCACTCCTGTACGCATTGCAATAATGATAGGAAATGTATGTATGTTTTAATTTGCAGATTTTTAACAGCACCGGCGATGCGAGATTGAAACAAGTAAATGGCGATTACTTTAAGCTGGATTTTCTTTTCATGGCGCCGGTATATAATTTAATTATACCGTGCACGCCTATACAGCGCTTGTCTTATTAGCAATGAGTCGTGGTTCGTTAAACTGCGTTCAACCCCTTATCCCACAGTTTCCCAAATTCTACGTATCCTTCAAGTGTAAGTCTTAAAAAAACATTATCGCAAAGGGATCAATTGCTCGTTGAGAGAAGTTAAGCAATTCGTCACAATGGTTTTGCCTTATCATATTAGTAATTGCGTGTTTCTTCATGTGATTTTGACATCTTATGTTCTGATGCTGCTTCAATTCTAAAAAGTCATCTGTTCTTACATTGCAGAATGTATTCAACAAATCCACAACTTTCATTGTATACGGTAAATCTACATCACAAACGAAAGTAAGTTAAATGGCAATATGTTTCAGTTTTTGAACGTCCGTTCTGCCCCATTAGACGGTACTACTTTTCTAAATGTAGTGGTATACTGAAGAGCTTTCGGTCGAGATGGTTCTGTGTTTCAAATAATCATGCTGGTTTAGCACAATCTTCTAGATAAAGTTATCCGTATGACTATAAACACTTGTACATTATCAAAGCTTCATCGCTAACGTCCGTTAATAAGGAAATGAGATATGGCATTGTTTATGTTTCTGGTTGGAAACCATTACGAAATTAAGTAAATCTCTGTCGCAAGCGAATTTCAATTTCTATCAATTGTTCCTCTAGTTGTTCTTTTTATTATATTCGCTTTATTAAAAGAATATACACAAATTGGTGAGCGTACAAAAACAATGATACCAATATGAACAGTGTTGCCACTTAGAATACACACAAAAATGTTCATAGTATAAGTTAACAACTTTTATGAAATGGATATTCTCCTCATTATGCATAAAGAAGCTTGTAATAATACCATTATCAAAGAATTGAAGGGTGCAGTTTCTGATACACTCTTGGCATTCAGATCGAACACCCAGTACCACCCTTGCGCTTCTTCAAATTGAAAACATCAAGCCTAGTGTCTTTATTGTAAAATGTTTGCAACGTGGAACAAGTTGAAGTATAAAACAGCCAGTTGAACCCTTTATAAAATTATCCCTGGATTCTACTGAACAACGTAGACGTGTTTTGCGACAATTGTTGAAAACAAAATCGTTTTCTACTTCTTATACAAAGAACATATTTATTACTACAACAGCAAACTATGTTACAACTTTATTTTCCATCGTTTATCATAGTTATAAACTGGTATGAAAGTAAATTAGTGTCATGCATCCCACACCTGTTTATAAATGCTTTGTTTAAAGATAAAAAACATTTATCCTACAGATACAGTATCCTGTAAACATGGTTAATTCTATGAAAAAAAAATCATATAATTTCAATTCCAACCAATTTACATGTTATCCATCTCAATGTTAGATAAAGAATAGTATGCTATTTGGAATAGGGTAAAGAGAAGCCCAGAACCATATATCGTTCGCTGCTGTTTACTTGGATTATCATTCCCTTTATTGCACGTTTATTCCTATTTTATGTCCTATTAGAACTTGAGCCCCGAGTAAAAACTGTTTTGTGTACGTTTGGCATACATCTGCCGAGTCAATAGAAAAATCAACAGTCCCGATCTATGCGCCATGCTTGGTTTCCCGGCATTTTAGTTCTAGTTTGGTCATGCGTGGCCCAGTGGTTAAGGCGTAAGAATTATCGCAACTGGGTCCCGGGTTCAAACCTAACTAGTCTCACTTGAATTTTTCGTGGAAGTATTATTTGGAGAAAACTAATGTAGATCACTGTATGTTTTCATGTTTTAAGTTGTAATAACGAATATGAACATATGTGGTCGAAAAAAAGAAGATCAACTCACGAGCCTATAACGGTTGGCCAAGACGAGTAGACCCATCGGCATTCCGAAAGGCAACCGGGAGAATATTTCTCACGGAAATTTAATTACACCACTACAAAGGATTGAACCTACATAAAGTAGGGCTTTGCGACTCCAAGTAATGTAGTCTAACCACTCGAGCCTCAGCAACCGCGTAAGGAGGCTCCGTATTTTAAACTAATTAATAGCGAATAGGAAGTTCTGAATTTCGCGTTGAAGATATCATTTCGTTTCGGCGTATGCTGCAAAAAGGGTAAACATTAAAATGAATTCAAACAACTGGAAAGTTAAATGCAAAGAAAGCTTCACAGTTCTGTTTCAATCGAGTATGTTTACACGCCGAAAGGGTTTGTTCTGCGAGACAGGTTTATTGTAGTTATTTATTGATGGGCCCGAGTCAAATGATTAATTCATCGTGATAAGCAAGGATATGGAAACCCTGCTAAGTTTGACATCGAGTTAAACTCTTCGCTGTTTCTAGCAAAAAAAACTAAGAGAACAGCGTTAACCTCATCGCGAATTTATGCCAAATAAAAATGTTAGAATGTGGTTTAACGCCGTGTCAACTCTGTTTTCGTCCTTAATATTTACGTATTGATCAGTGTATGTGTGAGCGTGTGTGCGTATGTGTGTTTACCATTCTTACAAGTGAAAGTGAAGATGAATGTAATGTTATATTCTTTGTCAACTACGAGCTGGATATGCTTAAGTTGAAATAAGTTCTTCTTTTTTTTTCAGGTATTCAACGGTTTGTCTTGTATTCACCAATACTAGGCGGGGCTTTGTATTGTCTTGTCCAAGGACACTCTGGCGGAATGCCCACTCGAAAAGCACAGCAAAAGAGGATATCACTCATAAAGAATGGATCATGTCAATTATCATTGGATATTTGTCGGAATCGGTTCTGATAAAAGAGGTATGCGCTCGCAAGACGTATTTCCTGCCTTGGCAGTTATTGTCTTCTTAAAAATGCATTGCAAGGTCGTAAAAACAAATATGCATCGATTAAATGGTTTGATCGGAAGAAAGGATATACACTCAATCAAAACAAATTAAAGCACTGTGGTGATAATGGAACTTTGCTAATGATAAACATACTGCAATTCTTTTATCGCCACACGGTTTATAATATCTCCCTGAATTATGTTTATATGAAGAAAGTAGAGGACCATAGTCCAAATGATCTAGAAGTATATATTTCATTTTGTAGCCCAATTTTACAGCTTGGATCATCCGATTTAGAACGACCTTTGTTCTTTTCCACCTTCACACACATAACCTTATTCTATTTCATACAACGCGTTATCATTGAATAATGCACTTTTATAGATAACCTTAGACATGAGATTTTCATTCTTCACTGGAAGGGCTGGCTATATAATCCTATCTGGCTTATCTGAACCCTTAGAATGCTGGGTGATTTTCTAAAGATAGCCAGTTGCGCCGTCTGCTTTTCAAAACCTTAGATATCTGCTTAGTTATATTTATTGAGGAATATACTCAGAGTACCAAACAGGTTAGATCATAGGCCAGCCGCCAATTCACTTGGCTGCTTGCCTTGATCTAATATGTTTGCATAAGCATGAAGTAGGGTTCAGCACTATAAGGATTAGCCGTTCTTTGCTTTATCTTTGCGACAAATGATCCCAGGTCTTAGCCGTGAAATCGCTACCACTGATAACGTGTATATGACACCTTAATCTGACCGTGGATTATCGGGCTTTCTTTCGAGCCCGTGGGTCGGATTTCGAATAACTTCGTTTTAGTGAGTGATACGTATGGATATATTGTATGAATATTTGAGAAAAAAGTCTAAGAAGATAACACTGTTAACGTTTATGTTTACGAACAAACAGTGTAAAGGTAGTTATTACCATTGCCAAAAACATATAATGAATGCATTTGAAATAAGCATGTCAATATGACCAGACTGATATGACCTAATAAAAAAATGATAAAACAAAAACAAAGGTAGCTTTAGACATTGCTAAAAAATGTGTAGAATGCATTTGAAATAAGAAATAAGCGTGTCAATATGACCAGACTGATATGACCTAATAAAAAAATAATAAAACAAAAACAATGGTAGTTTTAGACATTGCTAAAAAATGTATAGAATGCCTTTGAAATAAGAAATAAGCGTGTCAATATGACCAGAGATAAAGATTGATATATGTCCCTGATATGACCAAATAAAAACTCTAAAAATAATTATGCAACCATTCTAAATATGAACGGAGGTAGTTTTAGACATTGCTATATATTGCATATAATTTATGCGTTTGATATAAGAAATAAGTTTGTCAATATGACCAGAGATAAAGATAGATATATGTCTCTTATATGCTCGAATCTAAACTGTAATAAGAATTATGTAACCAATCGAAATATATATAGATTTATATATATATCTATTTCTATGTTAAATATCTGTGTGTTTGTATGACAAGATAGTCTGTACCTATAAGTCTATTATATTAAAATTCATATGTAAACACTTTTATCGCATCTTTTGTGAAAAATCAAAAAGGAATGTAAGATAAGATAGATAGAATTCCTAGTTACGATAAGGGGACATTGCTCGAATGTCTCCCAAATTTACCTGCTCGCCAACGAAGAATTCGGCAGATATCTACACATGCAATCATCTTTTCGAAGCTGAACAAACCTTTGGAAATAAATTTTCCAATGGGGCGGTTCAATTGACAGTGCACTTAAGCAGTAATGATTACCAGAAATGAATCTTTCAGCATACGGAAACCTGCATCGCATTATGTACATATAGAACACCGTCCAGTAAATGGCATCTGAGTAATGTCAGCCATAGGCGTTGTGCTAAACATTCGTGATTGCAATAAAAGGCTCCAAGGTTTAGCGATCATGGATAACGAAATTATTGTTTTATCTGCTATTGAGACATAACAAATCGAGTCATAACAAAAAGGACCAATCGAACAAAAGAGACGAAGTTTTAAAATGAGAACATAAGAATAAAAAGAAATAAGTCTTTTTATGAAGAAACCCCGTTTATTAAATTGATTTCCATTTTTTCTTTTTTTTAATATTTTAAAAGACTCCACCTTTTCACTCGCTTGCATGTGCTAAATGTTAAATGAGATATAATTGGGGGATCTGTTTATAGCGGCAATCTGGCCTACCTCAAATATTTATGTTCTTTTACAGACTGGACCTCCAAAGTGAACTTCCGGCTGTTGGGAAACGCGTCTGTTTGTTAATATTTATCGTTAAAACTTAATTGAGTTCTGTCTTGTTATGTAATCAAATCTCAAAACGAATAAACGGAGGCGGGGATCCTTTATGATATTTTCATATTACTATATTAATTATGTTTATGGGACCAGGTATGCGAAAGATGCACCCTTCATTAGTTACGTTAAGCTCTTTCACGAAACGTATTATCTCCATACTAAGAAAAGCAAAGCACCGACTTTCGTTGGCATCTTTTACAATCTTTCAGATTATGAAATTAATAATATCTATGTGCTTTAGCATGCAAAGAATGTACCCTTCGATACCTACCTGAAAGGCTTTTAAAAAGGGGCTTAATGTTATATCTCAAACTGCAACGAATTCATTTAGGTTGGAATTTTTTATCATCTTTCAGATTATGGTATTAGTAATTCTTATGTGATTTGGAATGCAAAAAGGGCGGGTGCTTTTATGATAATTGCAACAAAAATATTCTCACAAGATATCACTTCCTTTTCTAAAGCATTATATAAATTGAAAAATGTATTCTAAAGATATTTCTCTAGAACTTTCCCCTATTATATACATGTAACTTGAGGCATCAACGTCGAATCATGATGAAGTTGGTTAGATTTATTTCTTATCTGGGACTCACTGGTTTAATTTAACATGTATATATGTGTTGTAGTGTGGGCCAATGGCCTTGATTTACAAATAAACTAAACATAAATCTGTTTATATTACATGTAGTTATTAGGTTGATCTTTAATTAGATATATTGGACCAAAGTTTGGTGGCAACCGGTTTATTCCAACTGAATGACGAATTGCAAAACTGGACCAGTCTATTGAATAACAATGCATTTAACTCACATAATGATTTAGTGGGAATGTAACATGTTGAATTAATAACCACCTACATTGTAGCCGAATCCCATACATTCAAAAGGAGCCAAGTCTATAAAATAACAATACATCGAATACCGATAATAATCGTCGTTGAATTGTAACATGTTGGTTGAGTAACTGCCTAAAAAGTAGCCGAATCCCATTATAATGAAACAATGCAAGTCTTTTAAATAACGATGAATCAAATTCAGATAACGCTTGCAGTAGAAATGTAACATTCTGCCTGAATAACCTTGTACATTGTAGCCAAGTCACTTGTAACAAAGCTGTTTCACTTTATCAAATAGCAATGCATTTAGGTCAAACAACATTTTCAGTAGCATTGGGACAACCGAACAGGCTATCTTCGTTTTACCGCTCAAGGACACCTGTTACAGAGCAAAGTGTCAATCAATGAAGACGTACAACGAAAATCCCTTTTGATAGTTACCAGTAACTAGGTAAAGCCACCAGCTGTCAATGAGTCCTGTATAATCTTATTTACAAACCAATGGTCCAATGTAATACTATAGTATGTCCTTCACGTTTGTGAAGGACTTACTATGGTATTACATTGGACCATTGGGACTATAGATAGTGTAACATATTGCGGAGATTGTATATTAATACCCTCCACCAATGCCTTGTATACTTATGATAGGACAGATGCTAAGCTAGCCATCCACGATTGGAATTTAGGATATTTGAGCCTTTCACCAAAGGGGCGTTTCGTTTTTGTTTTCAGCTTTTATGACCGTTTCCTGCAATTTTAGTGAAATAGTACAATGAAAAAGTTATTTGTAGAAAAAGACATAAGGCCCTTACATCAATCTAAATAGTCATAATAGTTTCATATACAAATGTTGTTCAAAGTAAGTTATAGTTACTTTAAACGTATTTCTTGGTCGAGACTCCCTAGATTCCCGTTTTTGAATTCGAACTAGCATTTACAGTAAGTGGTTAGGGTACAGAGTTCGCAATCACATGTCCCTTCTATGTGTGGGTTCAAATTCCATTGACGGATTTTCATGAAAGATAGTCTCCCGACTGACTTAACACAAATGCCGATGGTTCTACCCGGCTTTACCACCCCTTTCGGACCGTAAAGTATATGGTCTTAAGAGTCGGGCATTGCAAAATTGGTGAAATAATGTTGACGCGATGTAAAACCCATTTATAGATGAAAATTTAAAAAGCTTTCATATTTCAAAATTCATAGAACCATTGAAGAGTGAATGGGTTAAAATTCTTTCAATATGATATCTATATCAACAATGTTTGGCATGATAAATCGGTGAACGATGTGAGAAATGCATTATTTGTGTGCTAAATTTACCTTATCACATATTTCATAATCGAACCTGCTGTGCGATCGAAAAAGAGAAAAAACGCAGATGATATCGGAAATAGCATTGGCCTATTTACCTATAAACACTTCATCGCGTTTGAAGAAGTATATAAGAAAGAAGAGGTTTCAGGGTTTGGATTAGTTACGTGGCTTAACGTCTTTTCCCTCTATTTTTTTCTTCTCCAGACATATGACAGCGAACAATACATCTATTGATATGTCTGGTGTTTCATTGTTGGCAGATTGTTATATGTTTCTCCTCATCATTGACTGCTGTCCCACATACACTAAATACATCACTTTTAACTGGCACATAATCCATGTCGTATTAAACTTATGGCTCTTCAAAGACAATAATGGCCGAGCCGACGTCTCTAACTGAAAACATATTTTCGATTCTTCAAAGTTGCTTGTTCACATGTGGGAAAAAGTTAGTCAAATTAAAATCTCGCTGAAACAATACAGTTTTTTGTAGTTATAGTATAAGTGCAATACAAAGTAGTCATTAAAGGCACATCAAAGGAGAACAGTACAAATAAATTACTGAAAAATGTATGGAGTTTTTTTTATTATGTTCATAAAAGTCACGAGAATTAGTTTAGGAATGCATTGAGACCCTATTAATGGGACTCATCTAAAATAAGTTATTTTGTGCTTGAAATATAGTTGTCTCCAATTCAATCTTGTTTATCAACAACCTGATTGTTTACATATTCAAAATAACAAATTCTGATTGGTCGGTTCAAAAATGTGTGTATCAACTGTCAAGGTCAGAGGTGAAGAATCAGGAAATCTGAATTACAAAACTTGCTAATCTGGGTTATTTCTGGTTTACTTTCACATTTAAGTTGTGCTGATGATGTTTTCTGGTGATAACTATTTGAATCTGTCCAAAAATTTACCAAATAATATAGTTTGATATAGCATTAGTCTCCTTTGATGGGCCTTTAAAAGCATGATTAATTCACGAATCGTCAATGTATCTAAGTATGTGCAGTTTATATGCATTAGATGTCAAAACCGTAGCAACCTATTTAGATTAAGAGACATATTACTTCACTTCATACACGCTCTAAAACTAAAATACGAACTTATTTTGCTTGCATTGGTCATTCTTCAGTGCATATAACACAACAGAGCAGTTGCTGTACAATTTTAAAAAAATTATTCTTAAACCTCTAAATTTCTTAGCAATCTGTTTTAAGAAGACGAAATCCACTTTCTCGGAGAGTAAATAATTCAGATATACAGCAATACAGTGGACATACATGTAACTTTCAGTCAGATTCGGGATACAGGCATTTCAACAAACAGATAAACCATAGATTAAATCGCGTGCTGTATGTAAAATACTTATCTACGTAAACAAGAGATTATATTGACATCCAGAGAGCCATAAATACATGACTGTGAAATACCCAGCAGACCATGAGATGAATTAAAATGTCAAAGATAACGACCCGATAGGGCACTTCAATGGAGAATCTTTATTTCTGTTTATTGGGGTTGCGTAACGTTATTCAGTCACACGAGCGAAACGATTATCGAACTTAGCGATTCTGTCACGATGTGGAGCAGTCGTCAAATCTCTAGGTTTGTCTTAGGGGCCTCTGTGGCCAAGTGGTTAGAGTATATAACTTGAAATCACATGAACACTCTCCACGCCGGCTCAAATCCCTTTGACGGCATTTTAATTTTCATGAGAGGCAGTCCCCCGACTGACGTACGGAGAGCCGTTGGGTCGTTGAGTAAAGAAGATTCCTTCGTCATTTCGTGAAATAATATTTAACGTAAAACCCCAAAAAGAGAATCTGAGTTTGTCTTAACAAAGCCTATTGGTCCCCATTAGCGGCAATATAACAATTGCCGTGACACAAGTCGGTGCGAGTACTACTTAAGTATCCAGCAAACAACCATCGAGAGGGAATTCAATAAGCTTAAAGCTACGGTTACAATCGGTGTAGAAAAATACGTTTAAAGTAAACCAATCTCGGTAGAGTTTCACTATTTAAACATCTTTGATAGGTATTTGGAATATAAAGACAAAGAAATAAAGAACAATTGATTCGGGAACCTGTATTTAATTCGACATATAGAGGAGTTCGACACTCAGAAGTTCCAGGTAAAGATATTCTACAGTTATTCATTGCTCCTTTATGTGTATACTAAAGACCCCAACTCTGAGGAACTAGCCAGCTGGCGTATCAGGCACGACCGCCTAGGCGTTAACAGATTAATTGTCTCATAATGATAATGTTGCCCGGAGAAATTATCCCGTTAATTTTTCTGCAATAAACCCCCGCACGCATGGTACACAGGTGAACAGATGCCTTGATCAATGAACCAGGCGCTCGCATTCACTTATTCGATGGTTTCCAGTGTTGCATTGCACAGAAATTGTGAAGAAAGGAACCAGTGTTCTTATGCTGGCGAGCACTCTGTTGTTTATACACGGGTACAGATGACGCACGTATGGCCAAGTTCATAAGCTTCCATTATTGCTGGAATGCCATATCCAACTATCAAGTTGCTCTTCTGATGTATGGAGATGCTTCGAAAGGACTTTTTTACATACATTGTTCTGTGATTAACAAAGGTTCAATGTGTAATTAAAGAAGACGAAGAACATTATATTTTAACTAAAGCAAATATAGCTCAAAACAATCCCGTTACCATTAAATGGCCATTTTCAATATGTTTTATCATAAAGATGTGAATATGAGTTTCATTACAAAAATAAGGCAATTTATGTAGCGCATTTCAGTGCTTTGATTGAGAACTAAATTCTGGATTGTTATCTAACGTACATTGCTTTTGTAATATAATAAAAGTGTCCACCAGTTTTAAATTCGGCTTAGAAGAAGCTCCGAGTGTTCAGGGTTATTTTACACGATAGAAATAATATATCTTTACCAATCAGCTTTGCACTGGGTTAGAAACAGATAAATCTATGAAGTATGGTTTACAGAGACCAATAATCTAGTTTCACATAATATTCTTTACAAAAACATATCTGTTGAACACATTTGAATTTAAAAAGAAGTTGTCTTCTTGAAGCATAATGTGGAAATGTGTAATCCGAAGCTTTAAAAGAAGAAACGAAAAAAAACCCAGAAGAAACGAAAAAAAAAAAAAAATAGAGAAAGACACGCGTTTAGAGGAACATTACAGATTGCAATCATAGGATCAAAATTCCGGATCGGGAAGGATTGATTTTAATTCCCTTTTAAGTTGGATCAATTGCAATTTCTCACGTAGAAGGTTTTTATTTTTAAAAAAATATATAAAAGATTCTCTTTCCGAAGGAAGGGTGTCATTTCTCGTATGATGAGCGGAGAAAGGATGACAATTTTGTATGGATTTTACAGTAAAATGTGCAACGGTTATGCACAGGAATTAATTAATCTCCCTAATTTAATAGCGTAGCTTAAAAAAGGTTTCCATTTAATAAGTATGGTTGCATAGTTTGAACAGTAGTATTTCGGTTTAGACAAATACAACCGATTTACAAGGGATGAATATACTATCATACATAAATTATATGTAAGAATCGTGGTGAGTATAGACAAACAAAACAGTATGACCCTAAAGATGCCCGCCTTCAGAATTTCACTTGGCATGTTTAGACCTCGGAAGGCGCTAGGGCGTTAAGCATATTGAAAGTTGGCGGACTAAACTAGCATTAGTTAAAATCTTCCCCAACAAGTACAGTGGTACACAGGAATATCTAGATCGCTGCCAAATTGAAAATGCTTTTAGAGACCCTGCGTCTATGGATTTGTTTCTTTCGCGATTTAAAGATTTATAATGAATTGGATCTAGGTCGATTGAGGCCGATTGATTGATGATATTGCGGTATTAAAAGTGCTTGTTCTTAGATGTGAGGAATAATGGAAGTTAAAGGTTGACTTTCTTTTTAAAAATACATAACAAATGTACTGTTATATGACATACATTGATGACTTGTCATAGGAAGCAAACTTAGGTCGTTTTTCGCTCTTTAATATGTGCATACAGTGAATTAACAGCATGTTTAGCTGTACATACTTTGCTACATTGACGCTTCCTGAACACATTATGCTTCCAAAAGCTACTTTTAATTGTAGATCAAGCTACAAAACAAAAACTCTAGGGTTTCAGCCACACTGTTTAATGGGAATATAATTTATTTTTTGATGTCTTTTTCGATCGTTCTGTAATTCCTTTACAATCTGCAATAAGCTTTAAACCGGATAGTAGAGGAAATAATGTTGAGGTAACTTATATTTTTCATCGATAAATTAAAATATATTCGCTTTGCCGAATATGTTTCAAACTATTTCTTGGCTTGACGCAGGTTTGTGACTTGCTCAAATTGCACTCTCGAAGATCAAAAACAATCAAAACAGTAAAACGATATTTGCGGCTCTGTACACAACGTGATAGTATCTGCTTCCTTATCTCATAGACATTTCAATTGGCCGTTTCAATCGTTCTTCACCCTTAAATCCTTTAATCATTGCACACGATGAAACACACAGTTTAATCCATTTACTAAAACCATGCTTTAGAAAGACCCCATACTTGTGGTGTTCAATGACTAACCATAACCGATCCTTTTAACATTAAGACATCGAATTTCGTAAAAATTAATATCTTAATACACGGCTATAAAATATCAGACATAAAGTCGTGTGATCAATAATAAAGAATTAGTAAAAGTCGTCAATAGGAAAGGATAGACTTGCTGGGTGGGCTCTGCAGTGCATTTGCGCGCCTTTTGCATGAGTTTGTTGAAATGCATTTTTCGCCATTTTATATGGCTGTGGTCAGAGACTTTATTCATGCCCCTGGTAATTCTTCATAAGCGCTGGACTAAATATGCGTGTCCATACCACTGAATACTTTTCCCGCTTGAGCAAAACTGATCAGTTTTGAGCTACGAAATATCCATGTTTCTTTGATTTCATTAAACGTTTAACATGAAATTATTCGAAATCAGGACCCCATGTTACTCAAATTGGACAATCTACCGACTGAGGTATTGAGTGTCGACTAGCGTTGTTATTGAACGATTGAGAAAATGAATACCGCGATTGAAATTTCTAACAATATCCTTCATACTGCGGCATAAGATAATGATAAAGGTATAGACATACTTCGTTCATATCCTTTTCACCTAAGTTGTTGTTATGTTGATCTATGATGTTTCTTCTTGGAATAAAGAACGTGTAACCTTAACCAAACGACACAATTTTGGACTTTCCCAAATTGAAAGAGTTTGCAGACGACATTTCAAAATGTGATGAAATTGAAAAATAATCTTCCAATGTGGCAGAAAATATTGTGGGAAAATGAGAAATTGCTCGTAAAGAGCAATTTCTCCTTTTCCCACAGTGGTTTCCAGAGTCGTCTACAACGAACTTGTCAAATGTCGTTATTGTTCTGTAATGGGTTTAATTAACATAAAATGAAAAAAAAATATTCGTTTGTTAATATTATATCTAAAAAAAGGAATCTTAATCATTTGCTTTCCCAAAGCGACGAGGTGCAACGTTAGGAGTCAACACAAATGTATCTTCTTCATGACAACAAAGGAGATGGGATATTTTGCCTGCTCAGACACGATAATCCCCATTTAAATGAGTCGTAATGTGTCGGAGAGCAATGTAATCCAAGAGTATTATGTGGCATTTACATCTGAAAGATGCACCAACAGACTCAAAATCCATCACTCAAATTAACTCATTTGACGGAAATTCAACAGGAAAGTTTAAAAAAAGAATATTTAGACTACGTTATATGAAAAAACGATCGTTTCCAACAGTTTTCTCAGTTATTCACCAAAGTCTCTATCCGTTACAAAAAAAGGAGATTTTTTTTGCATTATCTTAAATTGTTATCTGCTTTTGTCTTATTATTGAATTATACACACTATTCCAACTGTAGATGAGAGGCAATTGCTGAAGTTGTCTGTACTTACACACGACTTCTGTAATTATGATTTGTAAGACCAAGATGTTATAATTTCTCACGCAAAGCCCTAGTCCGAATGATCCAGACGTAGATATTTCATTCTACACAGTTACACCTTGGGTCATCCGAGTAAGCAAAGCCCCCGCATTTCTTCTACAACAATTTTCCTAAGTTTTCCTTCGAACTTCCATCAAAATGATGGAGGGTAGCTTACATGTACATGTGCATGTACTTGCATTACCAACTGAAATAAAATGTATCGAGAAAACCATTCCCAAACAACGAACTAAAAGCGATTGCCATGCCTACATAATGACAGAAGTTTACGTCACGCATTAACATTATACCTCTGTTTTTAGCTATATGTTTAATGGGTGCTATCATGCTAGCAGCAAGGTAATGAAAAGCTTTTGAAATTATTGTCATGCTGTTTTATATGTAAATAACTCGTTCCACCGAATTCGCTTCGTACATAAGTATGCACCGATAATCATTGACAGAATGGGTGTTTGGTGGTGGTATAGCTTTACCATTGACTAATCGAATAATTCTTATCTGGTCCTTAGGTTTCATGAATGATATATCCCGCTCGGGTTTCGTTTATTGTTTCATATGTCATTGTTTGAACATATTTTTAAAACAGGAGGCTCAGGAAACATCAGTATCTTCAGGGGGGAAATGCTCAGGATGAGCAATTCATTTCAAAACATGTTATTCCCAGTATCACAAAGTAAAAGAATGTGATCTGCATATAATAGGTGTCTGGTGTCTGATGTCAATATGAACCAGCCATTTCATAAGGGAATCTTTAAAATACTCCGAAATTATATTCAAAAACTTATACTTTTGTTTCTTGGACATAAATTATTGAAGACGACAGGTTGAAGCAAAATGAGAAAAGGAGAATGTTTTAGTCACAAGACGTTTTTGTCTTAATTTGAAAACAAGTTCACATGATCTTCTATATGCTATTTCAACTCACGGGGATTGGACATTAGTAATTCGTTACAGCCATTATATAATGGGACAGTGTCTCAAGACTTAAGTTATATTTTTTGTGAGCCTTTAGAAACAGACCTCAAGCTATAGATACGTTATCAAATTGTATGGTCGCAATAGCAGTTTCTTCTCCTAGGTGTTCGTATTTTATTGTGAAGTATTGATGGCGATAAATGTACAATAACAAAAACTCACCTATCTTCAACCACCTCATGGTGTCTATTCCGGTTTTGACGTTCCTAATGCTGATTCTGGGTTCGATCCTGTGAACAGCCACTAAGGCACCCTTCGTCCACCAACACGAAGTTCACAAATGAAACACGAATCACAGAAAACTCCGTTTTTATACACGAATTAACATTCCAAAATACTGTTAAGACAATTAACAAAAAACTAATTCCTCGCGTTAAACAAGCCTCGAGTGATAAACCTTTTTTTTGTTCGCCCAAAGTTTTAAATTATTGGTCCCATCCGCTCAACGGCGCGATGATGGATAATATCGTACGGTATGCTTCGTTCCCGGACTGCTAAACACCGGTAAAACACCGGTAAACTATGCAACTAATTACCCGGGTAAAACATGAGGAACAACTGGTTCTGATCGTGCTTTCGCGTTATGTATTTTTTTTCCTTTCTGTATTCCATGTATTCCAAACCGAACCGACTCGATTAAGATGCGGGCGATAAGTAATTTCCGAGCGAGTATCTTTTTTTTTCGCCAGTCGATCTGTTATGTCATTCGCTTAAATTCCCTCCCGAGCATATTCGCTTACGATAATGTATTCCGACGTAATGATGCGCTTCTCTCCCATCTCTCAAATCTGTTTTCCTTTTCTCACCCCGACCGGTGATACCTTTTGCCCTCTCGAATTAACCGCGCGAAAGTACGCTCTCATTCGCTATCTCTATTCCAACGAGCTTTCGCGATTGGCTTGTTTTGTTCTAAGCCAACCCTTTCCATCACGTCTATAAGAAATAAGACTTATCCGAATTAGATGAAACAACAGACGACACAAATGTACAGAACATAGCATTTTATTACACATCCGTTGACCCAGTGTTCTTTTTCTGAGAAGTTGGGTGTTCCTAACAAAACAAATCATGATAAAGATATTAATTTATCATACTTTTTGGTGCATTCATTCTACATGAGGTTTTGTCTCACTAATCTATATGCCAGTAGTCATTTCTATTGCGAACGTTCATTACAACTATGCGTCACTCACTGTAACAATTTCTAACTGCTCAAGACTGTTAACCATGGTAGCATCAGAATGTCTTGTCATGGAATGCATTGTGAAAAAAATGAGAAACTAATTGCTTTTGAATGACAGCATTTCATTTCTTGTCACAATTCTCTTTACCGACCAACAATAAAAAGAAATTCAGCTTTAAATACTAAAATCAATATATACTTATATCAAAATATCAACCGTAGTGGCAACGGATTGTATTATGAAAGGGATGTACTCATTGTTTTTGAAGAGCAGGTTCTTATTTCTCCCTCAAATCTTAATACCTTAAGATAAGAGGCATCGCCACATAACTGCCAAAATGTTAAAATCATTTTAAATCCAAACAAACCAAATCATATTGGATGGATTGAAAATACCATACCGGGGAACACAGATTAATTAAGCCCCAATAAAATCTCCGGTATCAAGACACCGATGATAAAGCAACCGTTGCTACGTAACATCAGATACCATTTATCAAATTGCAATTGTATGTGCAATTTGCTTGGGTGATGTTTGATCTGGCATTGTCGCTATTTGCACCTGGCAAATAATTTCTTCCACCATTGCATCGAAATTGAGGCAATAGTTCTCAATGATTGTATTATTGATTAATTAGAAAAAAAGACATACTTATTACAAATTAGTATTGTAAACGAACAAGCATTTACGTTGTTATAATCTTTAAAACTTCAATTTCAGCTGAAATCGTCCGTGTATTTGAGATTAGGTGAATGGTATATTTTAATAACAATGGGGCGTCATATTAAGTTCTATAGATTACATTTTATTCCTTCACAATGTGCACAATATAGTATAGGTAGTACCTGTTTAAAAGCCTAGCTGTACTCCGTAAAATAGTCAGCGAAGTTTGAAGATGTGTCCTAATGCATTTCGAACATTCCACTAAACTTACTCACCGATGAAACCTTCAGCGAGTATTCCCAAAAGCATTTCGGAATCATTGCAACGGCAATTTAAAATGAACTGTGAACATGAAAACTAACTTATCATTAAAACATGAATACGGATATGTTAATGTTTATTAGAATGGTTACGGTGAAAATGATCAAAACTTCACAGTTACTACAAAATTGCAAATTTACAAAAAATAACTGTATTTTACGAAACAAATGTGTTGCTAACTGTACCAAAGTTTACTGCCATCGTTATGTTTCTATAGAATAAACGAGTACTTCTAAACAAGACCCACTTTTTCGCAGAGCTACCCGTTTAATGCTTTGATGTGCTTGTACAAATTAATAAATCCCCATTTAATCGGACATATTTGCGGTAAGTTATCCGTATAATCTAAACTATTTAAAGTGTTTTTGGCAGTAAACATATTAGCTCATCAAGCGTTTCTGTATGAACCGACAGTTCATAACCGATTCAATTAACGCCGCTTATATCATAATTATCCTGATACATATTTCAATATACTTATTAACACAATCTTATATTTGTCACTTAGTTTAACTCCTTTTCCATCCTTTTCCAGTTATATAAAGCTTCATTACCCGGTAAAATGCATTGAAAACTGGTAGATCGCAATGGAAGATATACATATGACTGAATAATTGTTGAAAACAGGGTTGTGCCTCAATGCCTCAATGGTAACTATTGTCTGACATAAACACCAGGGGTACCGTTTTACTTAACAGTTTAGGCTTAAGCTTTGCGTAAGTCTCAAACAGTAATTCCTCAAATTTCAAAATTGGGCTAAGCAATATTGCAAAGTAACCCTTCATTGGAATCGTCTCTCCGAGACCTTTCCAATTAAGTGTCACATTGCAGTATTGTACTTTCATTGAAGATACTATATATGTTTATTAGTTCAGACTTATGCAAATCATTTCCTTAATTTGTTTAGTAAGACAGTACTCAGGTCTTAGAAAAAGGCGCAAAACGAATCGATTCTAAAACGGTTCCCCGAAAATACTTAATTCAAATATGACATCGCTAAAGCCACTATTCATAGCATTGGCTTGGACAGCTTTGAGTTATAAAAAACTGTGTGTGTTACCTATCTAAAATATATGTTTTCCTTGCATGCTTAAGTTATCTGCCTAAAAAAATCACGATCCAAAATCGTTGGAAAATCATGTCATTTCGGAAGGTTGGGTTTCATTTCGAATGAGTTTTTTCTGCTTGTTTCCAAATATACTAGATTTACACAACACAGACATTGTTTTCCATACAATTTATACCTGTCTGTAAATTATTTATTCTACACAGCAAAACATGTGGTTTGCCTTACCACCGATTAACATTAGACAAGTACAAAGATGGCATGGGTCCGAAGAAATATATTTCAATGTAGAGATAACTCACATTTTTACAGAGACTCTATTAAATGATCACACACTGTGTCTTTTTTCATTGATCTTCCCTTGAGTAACAAGTAAAACGACAATTAGAGGAAAAGCATGGACTGAATACTTATATCGATGCACCATCCCAGCTGATCTAAACGATATTTAGAAAAGGCCTGTTGGGGCGCTAAAAGTATGATTTTATAGGGTCAAATACAGGTTTCAACAATGGTTCAGTCTTAGATAGCTTCTAATATATTATACCAGTACAAGACTTTACAGTCCTGTGGCGCTACAACAATTAGCTGATGTTAGGTATCAAACCCAGACGATCCTGTTCAAAGCCCCAACAGAGGCCACTACGTCAGAGCGGAATATTACAAGCATTTCTCAATGTATATCTGAGAAGAGCATATTTCATGAACCTACCTGTAATAAAGATAGGAACGCACAGACACACATCTGTGGGAGCTATCTTCCGAGATTTGCCACGTTTAACCCCGCCTCTTTCTGTCATAAACTCCGCCTATTGACCGGCTGGCAACCAATATATTATATAACCTTGTCAACAAACGGCCATCAAAAATGTTCTGGAAGGCCTCTAGTCTGTGCAAAAAATAACACAGCTCCAAAATTTCACCAACTACACACACCTATCCGAATCCTACACTAGCTCTAGGGAAAAACCGATGAAAACGGACACACTTTTTTCACTTAATTTAAAAGTAGTTTGTACGGTGGCACATAGGTGACATGTGTGTGTTTTATTATCTTGCTAAAGCGAGTTAGTAAGTCGTTATAACGAAAAAAATTAAGTCCAGTCGTCATAACTAGTTAGGCGATACATCAGATGGTTTGCTTTTTTCATGTTTCATAAGAGAAAATGGCTGAAGGAATGAACATGTTGAAATATATTTTCATGAAGGGCTTACATATGGTGAAATAAGTGTTGATATGTTGCATGATTATGGGGTGTCAATCTCTGCTTACCAAATCCACAGGGCTCTCTCAAAATAACAAATACATATACTGGCATAGAAACGGTGATGGACTTTGTCTTAAACGAAATAGAAAGATCTGGAAGTATTCACGGGTACAGAATTTTACGACAAAGATGTTTAGCTAATGAGTTACAAGTTCAAACTACTCATGTGAGAACTATTCTTCAAATATGTTATCCAGGAGGCAACATATTACTATATAATAAAGTGTATATGGACACGGTTAGTTGGAAGGAAATTAAAAAAAATACGTATTATAATAAACTACATATCATGCATTACCTATTTATTAGTTGATAATTGTGTTGCATGCATGGTGTGTCTAAACACCACATTTCAATTTTGATTATTTGCCTTATTCCATGATGGAATCAACTAAAAGGAGAGGCCCGCTTATCTGACAATTGTGGAATTTAAACATGCAATAGAACATATACCAAATCATATTTCTACATTGTGCCTTAATTTGATTATCACGTGTTGCAAGAGGAACTTCGCACAGATTTGTCAGACGGTCCTACTTTGCTTCCGGTCCAAACTTTTTATGGTACATTGACGGCTGTGACAAACTATAAGTAATTCGACTTTAAGCTAGTCCATGTGTGTTAAACATTTAGCTCTGCAACAGTTTTTAAATTAAATTATTTCATGTGTTAATATTATAGTTCTGCAACCCTCTTCTTTACTTTTTAAGTTATTTCATGTGTAAGACGTATAGTTTTGCAATGAATGGAAATATATTTTGTTCGTTCTTCTCTTTTGTTTTTATGGCTCGTCGACAAAAGAAAAAAAAAACAACATGTATAAACGCTGTGTAATATATCCCCTGAAATTGTTCTTTGATGCCTACGATTGTTAAAATTAAGTTTACTGGACCAAAATTTTCTACCCTGTGCCCATGTTTAAGGCAGTAATTAAAATGTAGACTCGTTGGCATTTTATATTAGAAGAAAATATAAAGCACAACCTTGACATCGAAAGTGGGTTATTTTCTAGAATGCAAGCAATTTATTGACAAAATAGCCGGCCGTGAGCATGAGTGTCTTTCTAAAATGGAGTCGCTTAGTGAGCTATGATTCACGAAAAATCTTAACTTGGGTCGCTTAAAATCTTTAATATATACATTTCTGTTATCCAATTTATTATTTCTTTACTTTTTAATATTGCATAAATTCTTAACGACTGCTTCAAAAGAAGGCGATCCATAAAAAAAAAGGTTTCCTAACATTTACGTGACAGGAACATTTCACAAATAGTAGGTTAATTGTATTTTTTTCAATATCAACTTATAATTGTAACACCTGGATAGATTATTAAACAAGAGAACAGCATTAACAAACGTAATTATGAAACTATGCCTTTATTTTTTCCCCAGCATTCTTTCAGAGAATAAAAGATACTTGTGGTAAACAGGTGTGACCCGAGAACGAGTTTACAATAAAACAGATTTTTGTTGAGTTAAAGCTATTTTATGTAAACCCGTCTCACTAACGACAGGTATTCTTCCCTAAACCACAAGGCTTTTTTCTCGTAGTTCTGCATGGGGGAAGGGGGCATTACTTCATTTTTCATTAAGATTCAGCATGTCTATCAAATAATTGTTGAGTTACAAAAATTCTTTCTTTCGCAGGCAAACAGTCTGTCTTTCCTTCTCTTCATTCTACCATACTGCAATATTTTAGAAACAAATACTCTATCGATTCAAGACAAGGACGTTTTTGCCTTTAATTTCTGGTAATGGCATTTGTTTCTTTCATTGTTTGTCAAGGTGTAACAATGGCAACTGAAGAATAAAGGAAAAAAATATGCACACCCATTTACAATCATTGGACAAATGGGAGGGAAAAGTTCATTTCTTTCACGGAAATCATATGAATATGGCCAGTTACTGGACATTGAAGTAAAACAATAGTAGATAGGCATATACTTGTCAAATTGAAACCGCCTCTCTGTTGCGGCAATGTTTGCATTTGGACAAAGGAAACTCAAAACAAACATACCCTTACAACTTTTGGTAAAAATGGTTCTTCATTTAAAGATTATATACTTCCGGAGGGAAGTCAATTTCATCTTTCTAATAAAATCAATCCTTAAAATAAAAGGAATTGATCTAAGAAGAGATGAATCAGTAAATTAAACTTAAAAATGTGTTGGAAATATTTCATTCGATCATTTTTATAGTAGATCTACAGTTAGGTCAAAAACAACTAGATGTAAAACTAGCAATGTAAAACGAAGAGGGAAAGCATTGTCAAAGATTCGTACTTCTCACAAGTCAAAAACGCCTAAGCGTAAAAATAAGCAATTCACATGGACAAGTATGAATGATAGAAATCTAAAAGAAAAGACATGTGAGTTTCTAATAAGAACAGTCAATGCCCTTATAATACAAAACAGTATGTAGATTCGAAAAAACGATAAATGTGATTCTATTAAAAATCTATTCTCAAGATGAAACAAAACTGCTCAGGGCAAGCTTCTTTTTAATGATGAAGCTACTAACTTTGGAGAGGAATGAACTCAAATCCTTTCTTCATATTACATTTTACATAATTATGTTAATTCTAACATTAAAAAAAAATGATGAAGTTTTTCAATCCCCGGGACCCCGTTCTATCTCCCACTACACGACCGTCGTATATTTACGATTTATCGTAAAACATATACGATTCCAAACGGTGTTCTATCAATCTCAAGTCATAAATATATGAGCATTACATAGATTTCCATCATATATTTCCGACTAGTCAGGGGCAATCGTAAAGCTTTACGATTTAAAATGGCTGTCCCGTTGTTCACTTTATACAGACGTCGGGAACCTCGTGTTTTTTTAAGAGACGTGTTGTCCTGTAGGACCTTCAGGATTTTGAGCTTGCAGCAAGGTATCGCCTATCCAGTTTATCCACAAACTGGAAAAGGACGGTCTAAAACGGACCACAGATCGTTCCACCGATCCGTACAATCACACACGTAGTATGTGTTTCATAAAGAAGTGTTTCCTTTCTGTTTTTAACATGATTTTTTTTTCTGTAATTGATCATCGGAGCACAAACCGCAAAATAAACTTGTTTTACTCTTTAACAGACTTAGGATATCGCATCAAATTGGTCATCTATAAAAGAAAGAACGACTGAATGAGCTCTCAACCTGTCCCATTAAAAGAAAACGTTTTCTTTCATTTATAAGGAGACACAATAACATTTCCCCCCAACAAGAGAGAGAGAAAAAATATGTAATTGATATTGTAAAGATGTTTTGTGCCTTTCAGGTGTTTGTCGGGCTCCGGTGTCTTGCCCAAGGAGATTTTCTTTCCGAGGTAGGAGTTCTCCATGGTGTTAGCAAGACGACAGCGAGCGTGATACTCGATTACTTCCTAGATTTGCTTAATCAAAACCTTGACAACATAAGGTTTGTTATGTTCATCAAAACTATCAACATTTGCTACAACAACACCCACAACAGAATTTAAACTAACAAATCCAACTGAATTACTTTGTAAAGGAGACGAAACTAAAAAATATGGAACACTTTCTGAAACAACATTATAGCATTGACTTGATTGATCCTAAAGACATGTCTCTTTTCAAGAGCTAAAAGGCACAGGCAATTTGGTGCGGATTATGCGTATCCTAAAGAAAAAAGAAACGTACTTCATTATGAAAGTTTTAAACGTGAAACGAGGATTAAAGGCCGAATGAAAAAACAACAGAATGAAATATATAAGAGAGTTTCTTCAATACCTGACACCCCATCCCCACTAAACTCTGATAACAAAAATTGTGTTCGTGTATTAGATTGCAAAAGGGTATTAGGAATCGAACGAATGTCTTATCATATAAAAAGCTGTGAGACATGTAATGAAATACGGATAGAAATGAAAATGTACTCTCAAATAGAATGTTTACGATGGCACAATGACAAAAGCTCAATGAAAACGTTTTCAGAGGGGAAAAATACAATGGATCCAATTCTTATTTATAGGGGAAAAGCGGCTTATTTCTAAAATATTTCCATGCATGAATATCAACTTGCTTAAACATAACGGACTTTCATCAAATGGACATTGTTTTACTTTCCCGAAAAAAGTACATGTAACTGAACCAGCTTACATCTTTCCAAGGCTTCCTACAGAAATACAATTCATCAAAGTTTGTAAGCAAGAACTTTATTTTAATGAATATTATAGTTTGTATTCGTATGCAATACTATCATCAATCAAGTACATCGTGTTGCTTTCCCTTATAAAAATAATTGGGCTAAAACAAGAAATGTACACAACTGTCTTAAAACTTAAATCTAAGAAAATACATACTTTTCAACTCCATGGAGACTATGCAACGTTGTACAATATTATTGAGGGTATTGCAGTTGTATGCTAAGCTCGCATTTCTAGGCAGTGACTATTTTTATGCAATGTTTAAATCGTTATTTTATTGTATATGTTTAGAATTTCATAATTTATGTTTACAGACATTGGATACTCTCCGTAGCCAAAAGAAAGCAACTGGAAGTTACTTAACCGGTGGTATTGCAGGGGTTAAACAATATATGAAATGGTTTTTTTCTGTGACGTGAACACTTCACCATTGGTGCTTAAATGAAAAAAAACCCACAAAAAACAACATCAAATGAAATTAAAAGAAAACGGGTTGTCTTGATTCAATGGGGCACAACACAGTACTGGCTCAAAATCCGCTTGGCCGACCAACACACGCACATGAGATGTCCTGCTACGCCTCCCAAACCCAAACCTTCAATACAATGTGCATTTTTTCAGGGGCATGCATGGGGAAGCAGTGAAAAAAAAAACACGCAAAGACTAGTTTAATCTGCAACCTTTTGAGACATTTTATCCTCATTCCCTATTTCACGGTAGACGCGGAGACACATGAAAAACCTTGTCGGAAACCATTTAAACAAGTCTCAACTCAATAAATGGTCTACACCCTAAACAGATCAAACTGTGCATTGCCAGTTATGTTTTGCCATGATTACTTTAATAAAGCACATAAAAATGGCATAATAAACGTCTTGTTTTCTCACCAGGAATCAATGATTGTTATGAATAGTTCTGCGGCTTACGTGGAATGGAAAGCCTCTCGACCTTGAAGCACACCGTGTATCATACTTTCTATCTGGCTCCGAATTTAGGCGCTTGTATCCTGATAGACATGTTTCACATATTTGCTACAATAAGGCATGTGTTAAAGCGGAACATCTGTCATACGAGCAAGCATTGGTGAACAATGGCGAAGAGTGTTTCTGCTGAACGAAGAATGTTAACATTTTCAGAGCCGCAAAGCATATTTAAGGATCGAATTATTGACAAACTGCAACAAAAAAGGTATTTAGACCTTTAAATCATAAATGTGAAATAGTTATATTAGTTATGGCCAATGAATTGTCAAGACTCCATGTTTTACAGATATTTAGTTTTTAAGATGTTAGTTTATTCTCCAGAAATGTACCTTAAAAAGGGCTATTTTTTTTTTAAATCGTAAAAACAATAAAATTCAAATTCAGGGTTGAGTTCCATTCTGTTTCTTTTGTGGAAATAGATAAAAAAAAAAAAAAAGGTTGAACAAGTGGACATTCTCATAAAATTAAATGATTTAGTTTATCTTGAAGGTTACACTGTACGGGTAACACCCGCCCTAGTTCGAATTGACAACTCTGCTACACTGTTTTTGTGGTTTTGCTCTATTTTTTAAAAAAAAAATCTTTATGTTTTGATTTATTACGAGAAAACGTATGGTTTGTCAATAATATAATGTTGCCATGCCCATTGTTGCAACATATATACCAGAAGGGGAGAGCTGTAACTAAGTTTTGGAACTTGTAGCTCAACCCATTTGCTTATTATGATTTGTACTAAAACTCTATCATTATGACCATGTATATTTTGGGCAATAAAATGTGTTCGAACGAAACGAATTGGCAACGGCCAATACAGTGACAATATTCAGCATTGGCAGGCTAGCATATGTTTTCTTAGAAAACAAAAACCACCGAATATGAAACATTAACTATGTTATCAAGAACAATAGTTATGCAATCGCACTTATATTATATATTTTTTCAGACATTGGATACCCTCATGAAGCCGAATGAACTTAACTTGCGGTATTGCAGGGGTTGGACCCGGATTTCCGGCAGTCGGTTTTTAGATATGAATGAATATTTGTGATTCAGAAAGTTCTGAAGAATGAATGCACGGCTATGCAAAATATTTTTCACAACCCTTTTTTTTATCACGTCAAAGGTTGCATCGACTTCCATTCTATACAAAAAAAAAAAAATAAAGAAAACGACAGAGATGAGAAAAAAACTCTTATATACAATGCAAATACATTCAAGATCATTGAACGTGGTATGAGCGTTGACGCCTTGTCATGATCTGGCTTTGAAAAGAAAGGAACCTTTGTCAGGTATAGTTACCATCAAGATGGCCATTTTGGACATCCATACAGGATTGGTTTTGAACTTGGCGAATAAAACACATGTGCATTATACATATTTCATTCAAACATATTTAACTAAAGCAAGTATACATCATTTACACACTTACGTCTGTATTAATGGGATCATAAGTTAAACAAGTAACGAGTTAATGCTCTGAAATACTAGTTGAAGTATAGAAAGAATATCCAACAGTTTAAGCAATTTTTCAATTATTTCTACGCAGGTTTTGTGACATTTTTGTCCTGTTTCGAACAATGATAATCTTTTAAAACTACATTTCGAAAGCATATTATGATATTATTGTGAGAAAATAGAATGCACACCAATGTTGACGAGTCATTTCAAAGAAAGTTGATGACAAATTATCATCAAAATTGGGGCTTACATATCCGACTTTTGTGGATTTCAGCATCAATGTCTTTCATTTTGAATGAAACGAGATAAAAAGCGTCTTATCAAACCCTCCCTCAGTTCTTACACACACAGAACAAAGCACACTCATCAATTGTTCAACGGCTCGAATGTACAGTTTCACAAATTTAATTATAATTTTTCTAAAATTGTGAGTCGGACAAACTAAACGTGCTCATGAGTCAAAGATGAACACTGCAGCTGTGGCCTTTGAATTTTTTCTTATACAGAGTGACGTTAAAGTCAATGGTAAGTTGCGTCATAAATGACGTACAATTATGTCAAAACGCTACGTCATATCTTCAAATGTGTTTTGTTATTCATAATGCCAGTTTGTGCAAAAACGTCCCTGTAATGTCTACGCCATCGGGTGTGCCATGAAGGTGCCCGGGGATCCTCGGTATTGCCTCCCGGCAATGTTCCGACCCAGCACGGTCTTGCACTTCGGACAGCTATGTACGGTATCCTTCCACTGGGAACAGCAGGGCACACAGCAACAAGCACACCTAGGGAATAAACGTGTACATGCTTTTGCACCATATACATATCAGGGGCTTATAAAAAAAGGACTTATCCAATTAGAAATATCTAAAAAAATAAATAAAAAACAGTCTTAGATTCTATCAATTCCTTTTTTTATTTCCCGATTCAATAATTTCAGGGATACAACGTTCCAAAGTAAGCAGTCCTTGGCCTCTTACCTATTCAAAAAAAGAAGGCCATGTCATACTTTTATCATTAAAGGAGTGCCCCAAACATTATGGCTGGTAAAGCCGGGTAGAACTATCAGCATTCCTTAAGTCAATATGGAAACTGCCCCTCGTGTAAACCTTAATACCGTTACCGTGATTTGAGCACGCGTATAGAGAAACCATTTGATATCAAGTTTGTACTCGAAGTGCACACCAAACGCTACGAATTGCATTTAGTCATATGTTATTGGACTCAAGTCATTTAGAACATGAAAGATCCAGTATAGAAGGTGTAAGGCTTGTACATCCTTGGTCAAATTCTCATCAGTAGCAAGGGGATATTCATGAGGAAGTCATTAAGCAAGATATTATAGAGCCCTGTCTAGTACTGTTGAAACCCAGGAAAGGCGTATCATTACTGAAATCCTTTTTACACGAAGTAAAGCCCCATTAAATCAAAAGACCATTTGGTATCCTCATTATGATTATATGCCAATTTATATTCACTGATGGCCCACGTGGCCCAGGGTACCGTTTTACTAAACGATTTACGGAAAATATTTGCGTAAGTCATAACTGACACACATGGATAGCATCTTCAGTGAAAGTACAATATTGCAATGTGACACGTCATTGGAAGCGTCTCGGAGAGACGATTCCAATGATGTGTTACTTTGCAATATTGCTCAACCCATTATGGAAATAAGAGGAATTGTTGTTTTACACTTACGCAAATCTTAAGCGTAAACTGTTTAGTAAAACGGTACCTATGGCCATCAGCAAGAACCGGGCATTACAACATTACTTAAATAATGATGACGCGATGCAATACTCATAAAAAGTATTTACTAACAATGAAAAGTGATGTCTATGATGTAAGTCCGTGATTGTCTAAACACACAAAAAAAGTGAATATAATAATAAAAAAAAAAGATCTTGGACACACATACTTACGAGAAACAGAGAATGAAGCACATTTTCATGGCAAACGCTCCCATCTCTTGCTCAGTGTCTGTCGTGACGACGTCATTGCATTTTTTACATTTCGTCTGAAACGGATACGGCGGGAACTCTTGTGCGAACGGATTTGGGATAGCACCAACTGTAGTGTATAAAAAGGGGTCGTGGGATTAGGCCTTATGTTATTAACTTTAATGAGAGGAACCTTATATGCATTTAGCCTCCGTTCCAATCCGTTTCCTTTAATTGTTTGTTATATATATAATATTGTTTATTTCTTGAATAAAAACTGTTCAAACTAGTATCGGCTAAGCAACTGTAACCTGAGAACTACGTTTTAAAATTTGTTTTCATTGGATACACCCAGAGACTTGGCATCGGTTAAATAAATAGGGATATATGTGAAATTAACTTTTTTAATCCGAATCATTGGAACTTTAACACATCTTTATCTTTATAAAAGATATTAATATCTCATCATAATTTAGAAAAAAATGTAAATACCATCATGGATAGTTTACGTGATATGCCTGACGTACATTTCTAAGGCTAAGTGTTGAAAATTATATAGAATACTTACTTTGCAAGTGTACCGTTTGGGTTTGCGGCTGTGGCTGCATAAACATAGACGGATTGGTATCTGAAACATAGAGCAAACACACCTTACCATGAAACAAAGGCATGTTGAATATAAAAAAACCCAAGTAGGCCTAGTGGTTGTTCGTTCTGTTAACATAGAAATGATAGCAGCACCTTCATCAGACAAGGCATGAATCTTAATCTTGAATAGACCTTATCAAAATCCTTTGGTTTTCTTTTTCATTAGAATTTTGCATTGTTTATCGTTTTTCATTACAGTGGCGATTTGGATTGTTATCATTTTGTAATTCATAGACGAGACAGCAGATTATGAAAACAGCTGTGCCTTATCAAAGCGAAATCTCATGATATGTTAATGTTAGCGAGGATCGTCTCTTAGATAGGGTTTAGTCTGTTTTTATTTACGTGCAATGCAAGTGCATTAAGAGATATATGTTCACGGTTCTGTCGATGATACAAAAGCAACATCAGATCGGTATGCAATTGATTATTGGTCAAACACGTGATTGTGTTTGTTACGACAAGATGTTGATTTAACCCTATCGTCTGCATATGAAGATATATCGATACCGGTTATGCTTTGAAAGCCATTGAAGATTTTACGAAAATATACTTTTCAATTCTCAGCACATTGCTAGTTTATCACTTGCTCAATGAAGTGTTTGCAGTGAATGAAGTTCATTTTAGAGAAATTAGACGCAAAACACAATAACTTGTGAATTGTTCGTGGGAATGCCGTCAAGCGAGACAGTGCAGTGATCTGCCTAGTGTTGGTAATTTTAACACAGCCGTAAAAAACTGAAATGCTTATTATATAGAGTTTATCCAATTATAAACAGACATACGCTTACTAACTTACTTTGTGCTGGCATTGCAGGGGGATACGTTCCAACAGCCCGTGGTTGGTCTGAGGAAAATCAAAAATATATAATCTACAAAAGTATTTTTGAAAATGTCGCGCAACTTTTGAGCTAAACGCAGTTAATTGTTCATAACTCAATAATAACGGAAAATTCTACTTATTCTTTCTCAGCATGAAGCGTATTTAAATTGCAACCTTTGCATTTTTTTAGCTTGCACTAGATATGAATCCATGGTAATTTTAGGAATCAACCAGCCACCTTAGAAAAAGTTGCAATACTTATTGTAAATTCAATATGCACATTAATAAACGATGCAATTTAATAAGTATTTTGACTTTATTTGATCGTTTTGAGTAATTTAATGAAACTTAGGTTTTGAATAAATAACTTATTAGCCTTTTACATACAACATGACTGTTTGTTCGTATTTAACTTTTTTTTCTACTCTACTAATTTGGATATGACTGGGGCCAAGTGGTTATAGCACATTGAAAGAGCTTAGGTTGACATCACATAGCCTCTCTCAGTGGTCGTTCACATTCCGTTGACGATCATTTGATTACATGAAAAATATTCTCCCGGCTGACTTACGGAATACCAATGGTCCTACCCGGCTTGGCCAGCTTTATAGGCAGCTGAACTTTGCGTCTTCCTCCATCGACCAAGAGGAAGGTATTGTAATATAACTTAGATGCTGTTGAGGCGATTTGAAATTCAGTAAACAAGTTAATAAAACTGTATGTTTATGCCTTACTTGCTGTTGCGTAAATCGGTGAATTGTAGGTCGCCGGATCAGGAACACCTGGCCCCACCTGGTTAGTCATCTTGGCGGTCGATAGGTATCGAAGATTTGAGAATGTTATTGATTCACGCTGAAAAGGTATTGATCATGATCTCTAAGACTGTAGGGACCCCACATGGAATCACATGGCCGCGTTGGTTCGAATCCCGGAGACGGCATTTGGATTTTAGTGAGAGGCAGTCACCAGACTGACTTACGGAATGTCAATGATTCTATCGTGCTTGGCCGGTCTTATGGGCAGTTGGTTATCAGGCTCTTCCTTCATTGAGAGTCGCGCATTGCAACATAACTGAAATAATCTTGACACGCAACATAATAATGCACAACCGATAAAGTATTAATGTCAAAAAAGTCCCGTAGGGAACGAATATAAAACTAAATAAAACTAAATAATTCCAGCTCACTTTATTCAAATTTTCAGCCTGACAAGGTCTTCATCAGGAGAATCTTTATTCACAACTACATTTTTGTGTATAGGCTTTAACTGTCTGTATACATAAAAAAGTATGAATGAACGTCATTGTTTACATTCACATCAAAAGATGACGTCATCGTAAACAACGACGTTAAACCTCTTTCTTTTTACCGCGTAATGTTATACACTGTCATACGACGTCGCGCGTTAATCAGACTTCGTCTAAAACCATTATTCCATTACCTTAAAGATCTCTCATCTTTTGCCAACCAAATCCATCCTAGTATAATGGTTGAATTAAGGTGGCACAAAGAACAAATAGAATTTTTGGATACACTTATCAACATCGACAGAGGATACCTATATGCGGACTTATATGTGAAACCAACAGATAAGCAGCTATACCTGAAAAAGTGACTCATACCATCCACCATCAACAAAGAAGGGTCTAGCTTATGGACTTGGTCTGAGGATCCGGCGAATATGTGAGAGGGAGGAACACTGCTTTTCTCAACGTGCTAAACTGATGAGGCAGTTGGGAAAACGTGGATACAGTGGGCGTTTGATTGAACGCCAATTGTGTAGAGTTGAACAGTTGAAGTGGGAGGATGTCATCAATGCTACGAACAGAAATCCGAAGACAAATAAGGACATGGTTCCGCTTGTGGCTACTTACACGAACCTCCTCCCGGACTTACACAAGATAGTTCACAAACACATGCGGATCCTCCACAAGTCCGATCGCATGAAAAATGTGTTCAAACAGCCTCCTATGATTGCGTATCGGAGAGAAAGAAATTTGTGTGATGTTCTGGTACATTGAAAGACGAACGCTCTGGTGAGAAGGACGATTTCTAAATGTGCAGATAATTGTCCCATGTGCCCGATTATCTATGAAGATAATGTCAAAGACACATTGGTGCAGACGTCATATTCAGTTAATAAGTTTGCTACATGTACACAGAGGAATGTTATATATGCTATACGTTGCACACCTTGTAGTAGAATAGTTAATGTTGGACAGACTGAGAGACAATTGCAAGAAAGGACGAAAGAACACCTACTTGATGTTTTTTTAGACTCAATAAGGAAAAGCCCATTAATGAACATTTTCCAATGGCCTGCCACACAGCATCAGACATACAGTTCATTTTTTTGTAAATATTGTATGATGCTGGTAGAACAGAAAGACGGAAACGTGATTCGGCATGGATTAAAAGACTAAAAACCTTTGCACACCGTTTGGTTATAACAGAAGCAAAACTCTTTTGATTTTGTGTAATGTTTAATCAGATGATAAATGTCTTCTCTTTAGGTGGCAACGTGCCCGGACACTTAAATAAGGGATGCGTTGCCTACTTTTTTAAATAGGTGCAATGTTTTTGGTATGATTTTATGATGGTATGATTTTATAATGATATGTATATCTTTTAGGTAATGAGATAATGGTTTTAGACGACGTCTGATTTTCTCAATCATCTAAACATATTATCACATTTTCATCTTCCAAGTACTTGGCCTGATTTAAAATGAACAAGCAGCGTTAGATTCAGAGGCAGAGAGTTGTATCACCGATTTAACTTTGCTCACTTAATTGTTTTTTTTTCTTATAGATCTACAAACATTGGTTCAAATCTCCAACCAAGAAAATACACGTTCTTTTCTCCCAAGAATCAGCAGACTATATTTACATATCGCTGTAGTAGGGCCTTTAAGGTCTCGTTCACGGAAGATAAACTTTTAAAGTCAAAATAAAATGTTGTTGAAACAAACAGATTTTGTATTGTTGTTTGCTATTATATTAAATGAAGCTATTGAAAGCATGATCATACCAGAGAGCGTCAATATATCTAAGTAAATACAACTTCTGCCTTAATGCGGTAGATCTTAAAACCCGTTCCAACACTTTTTGATTTGAATACATATAGATGCAATGTACAAATGCTCTAAAAATTCAAATAAGAACTAGTTTTGCTTCCACTTGTGGGATTCACACAACTGTACAGCTGTTGTACAGTTTAAAGAAATGATTAGTAAAGAAACTTCCTAAAATGTCCTCACATCTATTGACAAACAGCTTAAATGTGTACCACCTTTAAGCAATATTCCTTTAATTTGGTTACCAATTATGTCAAAATGTATAATGTAAACTCCATTCATTGACACCTTTCATGACATATGTTTCTTTGGCGGGTTTTTCCGCATCTGCATTTAAATGTTTCGTTTAGAAACTACAGTAACTAAAGGATTACTCAGTTCGAAACAAGCACTTCCTCTTGTTCTTTTTGTCAAGAAAGGTAAAACCTTGCTGTCTTTCATCGCTTGTAATGTCACTTTTTTCAGCACGTCTTGTAAAACAGTATTGTGGTATCGAAATGTAGACATGTCGTTAAAAAATAGTGTTAACGATTTCCAATGTTTTCTGACCAGTCTATAGCTACATGTTGAATGTTGAGACAAAACATAATCAAGCAAGCAAATATATAAGAATGGGAAACATTTAAAACGATATTAGCAAAAGAACATGTTTATAAACATACCTTAATTGGACTTTGTATCGTTGATAACACAACTACATAACAACTGTAAAACTCCCAATTTCGACCTTCATTGGTATACTCTTAGACGGAGGAAACCCCACATATACATTTGTACGTAGATGTACATCATACGACATGTAGAAATCGATAGAGAGTCAATATTTTTCTAGGGCATTTATGTTATCATATACCGCTTACTTTAAGGACAACGTCATAAGCTCTTCGGGTTATCCTGTGTCCTATACAGCATTATATGGCTGCTCCAAATTTAAAGCAACAACAGACGAAAAGTGCATCAATATCCTTGCAAAATGCAGTAACATAATACACATACTAGATCGGTGTATTGGACTTGTACTTTCCATTTTTGGATATAATTCGATTTTATCATAACAATAAATAGTAGTCAGTTCCTTTGCTATTCTACGAACTCTCTAGCGAGTCCCAGTTCTTATGAAAGGACCAGAATTAACAACATCGACAAACACCCGTTCCAAACTACAAGATAAAACCTTTTTGGTATCCTTAATCGAAGGAAAACGATTGAAAATGCTCTACTGTATGAAAGGGCCAACGGACAATTCGATTTCCGTATTGGGTCAAATGGTTAATGCCACTACTTATATTGAAAGTTTCTATAAATAACTCTCACAGAGTCAATAGAAATAAGATATACCGTTAAATGTGAACCATGATATGAACTATTAAAGGTATAGCTCATCCCTCAAGAGTATTTTCCTATAATTATTTATTTATGATAAAATCAGATGCATTCGTTTCGACTTGTGTGGCTATTCCAAGTTAAAAGCAACATATGCCGGTAGCCATACAGTAAACATATCGGAATTTCCCTTTAGATGTTGAATATTGACAAGTGTATACATTGTACTTGGTGCTCAAATTCTTTCATTGGTGTAAGGATGTCTTCATAAGTTAAATTGGTATTCTAAACAACAGAGAAACTCAGTGAGCGATTATTTCCGAATATGTTCGTAATTTTATAAAACGCGTGTACATACTACTTTGAGTTTAACTTTAAAATCTGTTCAACGAGTTTTCTTATTGTATAGTATCTACATTCTTTGCACTCAACATGACCATTGTTTTTGACAAACCATGGCCCCCAACACCACAAATGAAAACACTCAAATACTTTTAAGCATTACAATTCCAGGGACAATAATACATGGCGCATTGGGGATTTTTTTTTTTTTTTATAAACGACTTACGATACTAGCTCTTACGGTATGAAAAGCATCTCTATTCTATGCCAATGACATAAAGATAATGAATGACATTGGGTTCTCATTACACGTTGCATCTTGAAAAGATGCCATTTGAAGATAGTAGGAAATTTGGACGCATTGTGTCTTCGCTAAAAAGTAAAAAACATGATGAGCGTGTGCTTTATTTATTCGGAGAGGATTTGCAGCAATGTAGTGTTTAGTATCGGTTAGTTGGAATCTTATGGCTGTGTCAAAACCTCGTTCGCAGCCAAGTGTTTCATGATGAAGTGGCCTTTTGTAAGACAGTTGTTCCTAGTTTAATTCCAGCAGATCAACCAGAAACTAGGTTATTACTGAAAAATTGTTGAAAATGGCGTGAAGCTAAGCTATCAGAAAAATCATTTTGATGGATCATTAGTGTAACTTCATTAGAGGATAATATTACATAAATTGATGTATTTCTATCAAGTAAAGCATAATATAGTTTCGTTTTGCCGTTTGTCTCGCTCTTGTGTAGTTACACCCTTTCAGAATATAATCACCTTATTTATCATATTATGTGCGAAGGTCTTCATATGATTTGTTAACATATTCATGTTATGTGCGTACATATGCAATTTTGTACATGTCATTTTTTTGATAATATGAGCCAAAGCGCCATTGAAAAACACGTAGAAATAATTATCTTGATTGTTCAAAGCTTTTGTGATCGAACCAAAGAGCCTACTGGCTATAAAATAATAAGTCGGAACAAACCTTCCAGCGAGTCTTGTCTGGTATCGTCAACCCACAGTTCTTCCCGGAACATAACCCTATCGATTGTCTCGATTTATAGTTTTTATAGCTTGGGATAAGGTAGCAAAAGGGCTACCGCTGAATCAATTATTTGTTGTTCAAATGTATTTATTAAAATTCCAAGGCCTATCTTGGCCAAGCAACGTGCTACAGCCGCTACAGCCGCCATAGATATTTACTTGTCTTGCAAGAGCTTGCATTAGAATAAGGTGATGTGTTCAAAATTTTACCCGGTTAAATCGTCCTCCTCATCATAATGACTTTGCACATAATGATAGGTTCTTTAGGGCCGTAACCATATAAGTCTTAGACCGCATATTATAACGATATATGCATACAACCTAAACATGCTTGCATATCGTATTAACATGTTGCACAAAATATAATCTAATATCTATAAACTATAAAACTGTAACTACAACAAATAAAAATTAGATACTTGACTCGGCTTTGTACAGGAGAATGTGCTAAAAATCAATCCAATCATTTACATGACAGCAGTGTAATATAGTGGCAATAACAACTGTTACGAGTTTTGGAACGGTCCGCACTGGATTACGTCCCTTTGCTTTTCTGCAGGACTAACAGGGGAGATAAATGTGTAAGAGAATGAACTTAAAATCTAGTTTTGGCTAACAAAAGCATTACTTATTTGGCTTAAGGAAACGTCGGCATGAGCAAATAATCGTTTTGTATGGGCGAAACAAACCTACAAACAACAAAATGTTGTCAACCTATCTTTCCGATATTCTTTTTTCCATGCTCATATTTCTTCAAACGATTTTATACTATAAGGTAAAAATTATCCTTCCGTCATGATTAAACAATAATTGAAGTGTGTCATCTTCATCCATTTGCATAGATTAGGATTCCGTCTCCTCTTTCTTTTTCGGCTTCCAGATGAAGAAAGACAAGATCACAAAGGGAGGCAACTCGAATGGTTCGCGATCTAGCAAAGGAACGTTACTTTTGTGCGTACTTTCACCTGGGACCGACTCTTGTTTTATCACATAACCAATCAAACTACTTTAAATGGTGCGGACAAGACCACAACGGGAAGAAACTCGAACGGCCCGCGATCTAGCAAAGGAATCTCACTCCTGCAAGCATTTTCACTTTGGACCGACTCATGTTATGTCCCATTTCAAACAGGTTGCGGTTATGCCAACATACAATGGAAGGGAGGTCAGCTGTTCCTTGATCGCAGCGATTAAGCACTGTTAAAACTTATGAAGTCGGACAATGCATGCCTTGAGCAAGAGTCCATCAATTCAGATGTATTATCAAAGAATGGTCATTGTCGAAAAGTAATTTTAAGCAACAACTATGCATTTATTGTAAAAAAAATAACTAACATTTTAATGGAAATGTATCACATGTTTGCACAGGCAACATAACATTAAGATTTCGCCTTAAAATAAGACTTTCAATACTATGTGTCTCATCTTAATGTAAAAAATGACGACTTGAGGAACCACAGAAGTGTCTAACCAACGCAATTGCCATCGCTATACTCAATATGATAGTATTTTGCTTTCTTTAAATTCAGGGGATTCAATTTTTTGGAACAACAAAAGCATCAATAAACAAAGAATACCGTTTCCTCTCTGAAATGTGGCTACATTTTCATAATAACAAATAAGAACCTATTTTTGGTCTAAGTTGTCTGTAATAATGCAATTTGTTTTATTTTTTTTTTATTTTGGACTTATCAAAGGTAAAAAAAAACGAGTATCTTTTTCATTTTGATAATACCCTCAGCCCCACAATCCTTATTAGACTACAAAAGCTTCTAGCAACAAATAGTACGACCCATCCATTTTGCTTCTGTATGATCACGTCTGTTATAATTACAATGTATGATGCAATCCTATTGAACTAAACGAAACACATCGCTGGAAGGTCCTTCAATGCGTCCAGAGATAGAGAATGAATCATTTTGCGGGCGTCTCTATCCCCAAGTCGAAGTCAACAACGCCTTTGCTTTTAAGGTCAAACATTGTCTTATAGAACTCCACGGTATTCACGGTGTCTTTGACCGCCTTTAAGGTGTGCATACGGCTTATCCACGCAAACACCCTGGTCAGGCGGGCCTTGTTCAAGTTCAGCACCGGGAAAACCTCGTTGACTGCCTCGATACGTTCCATATGTGGCCATACGTTAAAGTCGACCATCATCGGTTGGTCGCCTGAATAAGATATTTATTTTTGTTTGAGGTTACTAGCATTATTTTAAAACAAATTGACCAAATGCAGGCAATTATACGTTTAAAGTTGTTTGACCGATTGACATATTTACAAACCCCCGGCAAACATGTATCGTAGGATTTGATTCCAGTATGGCAGGATGTCAATTAAAGCGTTGCGTATTTGAATCCAAACCGCTTAGTTTGTATCTGTAACATAGTGCCTTCCCATACTTCAGAATACTACTTCAAGAAGTCATTACTATCATTATTTTCGTTCTTTTGAGTTAAAATAGTGTTGGTAAGATATAGAGGTACTGGTCTAATAGCCCTTTCGGCATTTTTGATGCCCTTCTAAAGTTCAATTTTTATGACAGTGAATTTATTTGTCAACATTATGAAAGCCGATTGATCATTCTAGTTGCTTTAAAAGGCGTTTATAAATATCTATTTTGTGTCTTAATGTCGTCATAAGCTGGACATTTCATATTCATACATAAGTTTAGATAAAGCTGAAACGATCTAGACAAGCAAAATATTCAAATATATCTGTACAAAGCATAAAAGACAAAGTTGTTCTTAAAGTATAACAACATTCATTCATACCAAGCCCACTTTCTATTGATTGTATGCAACATGAAATGATGTACAACTCTCTCGATGTTATGGCTGACCATTACTTGACTTGTTGAACAGAGGATTCAGTGGAGGCAATAAAGAGTGTATCACACACATGCATCGTTTTTCTAGTACAAACCTTCCAGAGTTATTAAAAAAGAGCACAATTACGATATATCAAATGTCACTCAAATTTGGTTAATTGCATAGTGTTTGCAAAATAACTGAAATTGTGTTGACTCGATGCCAAAATAAATCATCTTAATAGAGCTCCATACCTCCAAGATAAGGCGTGTTTCTGGTGGTCATTTCTTGCTCAACCAGCTCTAACGCCTCTTGCAGGTTCTTGCCTATCTGCGGTAGGTCTGCAGCGTCCTTCAGGAAATACACTTTGTAGAAAGCCATGACGGACTGATTTGAAAGGAAAATGCTTTTCGTTCAAAATAGTGTTTCGATAAGTCTATAATTTGTGAAAAATATACATGTAAACTGAAATTCTTTACTTTTATCGCATGTGATTTTCTTGAAAAGCAAGTAAGTGATAGAACGTATGTGTAGACAAAATGTGCAGATAAGTTAGTACTGGTATTTTAATAATAATATAAGGTAGGCTAATAGACATGAGACAGTGTTCGTTTCAAAGTGAATCTCAAATATTGGCTCTTCTCTTACTTCACCTAGCGTTATATTGTATATAAACGACTCGATAATAATAGTTTTGAATAGCCTGTGTTTGTACTATTTGTTCCCTTGCATCAAAGTTCCTAGCGTTGGGTATAGGCACGGGTTGAAAACCCAGGCTAGACTAGCTCTAAGGGATAGTTGACTATAGGGTATTCTTCCATCATTAAGAGTCGAGCATTGTAACATAACTGAAATAATGTTAATGCGATGTAAAACCCAAATGGGGTCCTGCGCGGTCCAGTGGTTAAGGTGGCGGTGGTCCCTGGTCTGACCCCAACTGACACCTCTGGTCTCGTAGGAGTGTCCTTTGGCAAGTCAGCTCAGAGCGCTTACCTAGTACTGGTGGATCAAAGAAAGCTGCATCAACCGTTTGCCAAAGTTGATGATATATTACTACTTACTAATGTTGTGTACCATGTATTATATGTGCAATTGGTAATAATATATGTTTAAATCAAACCATAAGATAACTGAAAAACGGATGCCACGGCGTTTTACAACGAATGAAACCAAAACGACAGATAGAATTGCCCTGACTAACCTTCGACCATGTTTCCATAAACATGGCGTCCCTTGCCCGCTTGTAGGGATCAGTCTGTGTCAGTTTATTGTGCGGATACAGTTCGTCGATGTATTCACTCACGAGGATAGATTCGTACACGATTTTATCGTCCATTTGAAGGGCGGGGACTTTGCCAAGGGGTGTGATGTTTTCCAAGTACCAATCAGGTTTGCTGGAGAGGTCGATGTTTACTACCTCGTACCTTTAACATTCGAGAGAGATAACATTGTTTAATTTCTTTACATATCTACAATTCCAATTTGCATAATCGTACCTTGGATCAAGGACAGTTCCCATCTGAAATCAGCGAGTCTATTCGAAAGAAAACACCTCTGAAGTAATATGGAAGACACCATATCGCGAGACCTCTTTCAATGTACTTTTGTATTCAAATGAATATATATAGAAGATACGACGATGCTGTTCGAGGTTCTGCAGAAGTCACAGAAACTATTGCTAAGTATACATTTCTGTAATGTCTGTGCATAACATGGTTTGTACCTCTGTAAAACGGAAAAGAGTGTTAGCTATAAAGCATCGTAACATATCTTACTTGATATTCTTATGGTCAAGCACCATTCTGGACCTCTGTGCGTATGGACACCATCTCATACTGTACAGACGTATAGTACCGGGCGTGTATGGCGGGAACTCACTGCCTGTCGGATAGGAAAATAGCATACAGTATGATATATGTACCATGTAAGGATATTATGGATGTGACATGAAAATGACGCTTATTCATGTGTGCGTCAGCTAAAATATAATATGTTTATGGTCTTTTTTTTTTTGCCTTGCTTTAATAAGTTAGAAAGTTTTTTTACAGCGCGTTAGTAAAGTTTTATAACGCGTAAGTAAGTCTTCATTGCGTGTAAGGAAGTCGTTAAAGCGACTTAATATTTGTTATATAACAAGCTATACATTCGTTATACATGTATAATAAGTGATTTATTCGTTAAATAACGAGCTAGTTATTCATTATATAACTTGTTAGTAAGACTTTATGAAGCATTGGTTAATCGTTATGATGAGTTTATTATTCGTTTTATAACGTGTAAGTAGCTCGTTATTTAACGAATAAGTAAGGTGTTTTATCGAGATAATCAAGTCGTTATAAGTATATTGACCAATCGTATAGTTTGTTGTATTCGAAATCAATATCATAAAATAATGTTTTATAGACGAATGTAGAGTCTTGACACAAACAACAATCAAATGCTATTGTACCATTTTCTCATCATGCCTCTTATCTTAAATAAGCCCCATTTCATAACACGAACTTAGATAATTACAAGCTTACACGTTACATTTTATTGTACAGGTAAATACACATGGAGCATGCGTGACTAATGGCATGCAATTTTAAAATCATAAGATCAATAGACTTAAACACATATAAAACCAATAGTACTTTAATATGAGTGTTCAATATTCTCAGTCATAAACGCTATCGCAAAAGGGACACGTATTGTACGTTCAATCTTTAAAATGATAATCACTCTTTGAAATACTTATAAAAGTAAACTGCAAAAAGTCTCAACCAGTTTCAATCTTTAACTTCACTATTTAGCTTTCAGGGCAGTTTCGTTCATGTATATGTATTTGTTCATCAATCGAGTCAATATAATAAAGGATTCAACTCATGAACTAAATGCACACTTTTAACGAAACAACCTCAAACAATACCCACAAAATACCCATAAATAATCTAGCATACATGTACCTGCTTTAAAAGCCGTTTCGGGTATCATATTTATGTATATATGTATTAACAGGTATTCACTACAAACTGTTCGTACACAAACACATACCTATACTATATACAGTTTTCCTTAAACGGTCTTTATATATAGCTGACCAAGTCAATGTTCCATTTCCAATATAAACAAGGTTGAAAGCAAGATCTGTGCAAGTCCTTTGCCAAAATGAAGGACTTACAGAAGTCTTGCATCGAACAAATGAGATGTGTATATACACGGTCATAATATCGTACATCCCATACGGGTAAACTTTGGATAACCCTTCACAAACACTTCGCTTATTTTGAGATTTACCAAACTTAACTTACTCCATATAATCTCTATTCTCCCTCATCTGCTGTGGAATCTTTTAGATATTATTCTTTCAAAATTGATAAACTTCTCTGAAACAGTAGGAACAACAAATACAAAAGAGATAAATGTGCTCTTTCGGATTAATGTATCCTTTTGAATCAACAGTTTCTACTTAAATTCATCTATGGAATGCCGATGGTTCTTCCCGGCTTGACCAGCCTTTATGGGCGGTTGAGTATGGGGGTCTTCCTCCATCATTATGAGTCGGGCATCGCAGCATAACTGAAATAATGTTGACGCGATGTAAAACCCATATTAAAATACAACATAAACATTAGACAAAGTCATTAATGATGTACACATGTATCTTTTTGTTTTCTTGTTTCAATCTGAACCATCCAGCAATTCTCATATGGGTAAAACAGGTTTCATTCGCCTTCATTGGACAATCGCTAATTATGACACGGTAGAATGTCCGTTGTACTGTAGGGTAGGGAACCATTGTGACAAAATTAAGACATTGCTCGTCACGAACGCTTCTTCCTTCTGCCTTAATGATTCCACTCATCACTTGATGCAGCTTCCTTGAATTGACCTGTCTTCGTTGTTTCTCGACTAGGGATCTTTGTATTTTGGGTCGGAGGCCTTTGTTTACAAATAAAACTTCTCTATTCTGTATTGAGTAGAACGCAAGATAAGTGTTGCGTTCTAGTTTTTCTTATCTGAGCCATTTATCCTAGAGTCCTGGGTTGGACAGATAGGGTATTCTACTGCTAGAAATGTGGACGATAGAGTATTGAAGGTATGTGACGAGACATTGTATAGTATCTAGTCTAGCATTTTCTCCGTTTAGGGGAAGTCAACTAGAACAAGAGATCGTTAAATGATATGGGACACTCTTTGTATGCTATCTTTTACCCTTAACATATTTTCAAACAACACAATTCGTGGTGAAAACGTGTCCAGGGGAAAGCGTCGGCCTCGGGACACGGGGTCGTCGGTTAGAATAGCACGATCAACATTTCGATCTTTCATTACTCCACATTCGTCGCGAGTACTGGTTATGTATACAGGAAGCAGAATCGAAAGTGATGGAGCTAAGTTGTAAGAAATTGTTTCACAACCGATGTAAAATAATAATAAAAGAAAAAGCGTAAACTAAAAAAAGAACAGTCCTAATCGACTCAGGTATTCTCCTTCGATAAGATTGAATTGATGTTCTTCCTTTTTCATAGACAATTATAAAGGCGACTGCTTAAAAACAACATGTTTTTGATTGTGTTAGATCAAGAGTGTTTATATTCTCCATAATGTCTATGTGCAGTTACATAAAAACAATAAAAACAGTTCCATTGAGCCAGATAGTGGGTAAGTACACATAACTGATGTGTTACAATATTGTCCAATGGATAGGTTTCCTCTTTTCTCTTAATTCTTTTAAAAGTGTCATCGTCTTTGTGTTCTGTCATATCATTACACTTGAGAGTACTCGGTTTTTATCGACTCGGATAAAGTAAATCGAATGCCTTTTCATGGATTATTATTAATCATATAAACTTTCTTTACTTCCTCCTTAAAGTTTCAAAACTGGTATTGAACAGAATGGTGTTAACCAGATAGAAAAATGCACACACATATTTTTGCTAGTAAATCTGTTAATCATATGATAAGTTCCTCCTTTCTTCATGGAAATGCAACTCATCCCTGGATAGCATAGCAATTGGTCATATGAATATGTTCGCCCTGTCTCTAAATGATTACAAATGATGTCTTCAACAGAAAAACAATCCATGATTTAAAGATCATTGTTCACATCTGAGATAATTTGAAAGTCGTAATAAGATGTTGTTATAATGCAGTTTTTGTTTTGTTGTGTGCATTATAACCAAAAGTAATTATTGAAGGTGTATTCACTTCAGGAAGCGACAATATATATAATAGGTATGTATAGGTATATAATGTATGTATCATAACCGTTGCATTGCTTTTGGATATAAATACATGTTAGTTCACTTTATACACGTACATGCTAAGTTTGATCTAATGGCTATTCTCCAGTGCGTATCATACAAAAATACAGCTGTTGTACAGATGAAAAGAAATTGACTTCCAACTTCAAGATCTCCTCACATCCGTGAACAAGCACCTTAGGTATTGATAGGGCATAGGGGTACAGGCGGGGTTCGAACCCAGAACCCGCGAGTTCTAAGACCACTATCTTGACCAATAGACAAATCATGACCCCCTCATGTCTTGTGTTACCGACCATAGGCAATGCATGACATACATGTATAAACTCGCCTATTGTGTTTATCCATGTACAAGGCACGGCTCATGAACGAAGCTCCTACACCGGTGGCAACAGTGGGAACGTTGTGAGGCTATCAGTAGAATATTGCACAACGACTTTGTATATACTTCAAGTCGATTAGAAATAATGAACAGGGATACAAACATGATATATCCCATTCTAATGAAATAACTGACTACATAAGCATCGTTTTTCTTTTATTGTAATAAGAAAATATTCTTTTACATACCATGTATGTAAACATAAATTTACAAAAGTTGCATGCGTGCTATGTTCCAGGAAGAAAAAATACATAACGAAAATCAGTATATATTGAAAAACGAATGGAATTGTTCTTTAAGTACATGTAATACGCCAATTGTTCCTAAGGTATCTATAAAAGTCTTCTTGGTGTCCAATACAAAGGGCAAAGTATCTTTTTTTTGTCTATCGTTATATGCTTCTACTTCTCACTTCTGTTTTATATTTTAAATCATTTGTAATTAATTTTATCGTTTTAGAGTCCACTTTGATGCGGACTATAGTTATATGGTATTGCTTTATGTTTTATTTATGATTTACGAATACGTCGTTATCCTCTTATTAGTTTTTGAGATATTTGAAATGTTGTCAATGGTTTTACGGTATTCCGTAATGCTTTTCTGGTATCATTTTGATTTGTTAAGAGCTTTGTTATCTTTTAAAGTTTTAGAGACATTAGGAATTTTCTCTATGGTTTTAGAGTCTTTCGTGCTGACTTACTGTGTACATAATAAAAGGAAACAATAAAAGGGTAAATCAAACATCAATATTGTCTATGGTCCAAGCACCCTATGTTTTGCTGTCTATGCTTTTGGGGTATTTCGTCATGGTGTTTAAGATTTCCGAGGAATTCGTTATTCTCGTTATAGTTTTAAAGAAATGTGTGCTATTGTCTCTGAGTAAAGCGTCACCAGAACCGACTTCCTGTGTACCCAAGAAAAGGGAGCAATATAAAGATTAAATCTGTCCATGATTAAAGCGTCATTCATTTTGCTTTACATGTATATGGTTAAATGGCCATTTGTAATGCTGTCCAAGGTTTGGCAGGCCAAATATGTTCTATGATTTTATAGTTCTTTGTATTCATATATCGGTGTAAAGTTTATTTGTACAAGATGCATACGTATCAAAAATATCTCAAACAATATGTCCATGTTTCTTTATAGTTCAGAGTTCCTGAAAGTACAGTCTATGCTTTTTAGATTTGTCAATCTAAGCAAGAACTTGTTACACAATCGATGTAAACAGATAACTTTAAACGTATATTCCTTTCCCAAAGACGTTTATGCTGCTCAGTCAGCTTTGATAATTCTTATACTAGTCTTCGAGGCCAAAATCATAGTCGATAGAGCCTTTGGTTTTCCGTTCGATCATCATCCTCTTGTAGAAATCCACTGACGTCACCGTCGATTTCACAGCTGGAACATTCAGCATCAGCTTTATCCATTTCATCACCCGTGGTAATGCGTTCTTGTCAAGCGTCAGGGCAGGGTTCAGCTGTGAGATTGCGTTGACCCTTTCCATGTGTGGCCACATCAGAAAGTCCACCATCATAGGCTGATCTCCTACAAAGGCACACAAATAGGTCGTTTGGTATGAAACGTCAATTCAATTCGATTTAATTTGATCGTTTAGCTAGTAAATTCGTGTCACTGGCCTTTATGAAATGCAATAATAAGTATTGTAGAATGTCTTTATCAGACGATGGTAATGGAATAAATGGTATTTTTGCACCTGGTCATCAACGCAACAAGAGCTTTCCTTAAGATAGCATGCCCAACAATTCGATCATGCCGGAGAGGGGAATAGATCTGTGAACTGTTATTTGTTTCTTAAATATAAGGGTGAACACAATGATTCTTTACGGTCTCCATGAGATACAAACTTGCACGCAAAACATTAACACATCTTTTCCAAGTACAAAAGACAAAAGACCGAATAATTTGCTTCACTTAAATTTAATACAAGACATATGAAAATTGGTCAGGGGCCTTAGATTTAATACAAGACATATGAAAATTGGTCAGGGGCCTCAGATTATGACCCCGAACACATGCGTGAAGTACCAACCAATTCCATAAGTAGTTCATGGAATACAAACTTGTGAAAACCTAACCAAGAGTTTTCAAAGTGTATAAGGCTCTTCAGCTAACAGATATCGTCTTGTGTAATGTGCGTCATCAACTTATTCTATAGCATGTGATTGCTGTAAATGACAGTGTAATGTATTGTATCATTTAAACATTTAAAGTTGGCTCAATCAAATGATACATGTCTATCATACTGTGTCCATCCCACACGTCAACAAATTACTTAAATAACTTACTAAATTCCTAAAACGTATGTTCGAATGTTGAGGTTTAACGCCATGTCGTTTTTATTTCCGTTATCTTAAAGACTTCCTTGATTTAACCAATAATAGACAGGGCTATGTAGCGTCTTGCCAAAGGACACTCCCACAAAATGTCTTACACATTAACCAGTGGGCCAGGGAAAAAGAGAGAAGTACTGCATATTAACCAAATTACTATTGAAACGATGTACAAACACACATAAGGAAACAGTAACAAAGAACAAACAAAATGATTTTATTTAACAGCAAACTCGTTCCCGCTTTAAACTGTTAAATTTACCTCCAATGAACGGCGTTTTTCTTGCTTTAAGCTCTTGCTCAATCAGCCCTAATGCGCCTTGGATGCCTTTCACAAGTTCTGGAATGTTGGCTGGATCTTGATTATTTTGTACTTTGTAAAATGCGGTGGGAATCTGATGGATGATAAAACAAAACTATTTGACATATCAAGTCAGTACAAATTGTTTTTGGCATTCATTTAAATGTTTTGTTTGTAGGCTATAACAATATCAAAGAATATGGCTCATGCAAAAGGTTATATGAACAACCATCGACACAATTTGTTTAAAGCCATTAACAGCATCTAAAAATATTGTTCAGACAAAAAATCGTAATTTACAAATATTAAAAAGAATATGGAAAAACATGACATTTCAAAAATGACGAAAGAATAGAGATATTCGGTGGTTAGGAGAGAGCAGAATGTGTTTAAATTTAAATACGAATGCTGTAACTCCGAAAGATATAGAGAATAGATGGTTGGTGTCGTGAATCGGAAATGTTATCGGGCAAGGCTTTGGAATATCATCCGGTGAGCCGAAGGTGTAACGGATAATAATTCGAAGCCGAGCCCGATAACTTTTCCAATTCAAAGACACCAACTTTCTATTCTTCTTATCCTGTTACCTTAATGTATTCTTTCAAACAAACAAGATGTCAATAAAACACGAGAAAAAAGGACAAAATAAGTAGAGAATAATGTAAACATGACGTCATATCGTTCTTATGACGTCATGATTTGTCACGTGCACGTGATATATGGTTAGTGCCGGATATCACAAATGTTATACGGCACCTAGTTATCGGTCCCAAAATGACACTAGTGACAATATAAATCTGCAAATGCGTAATACTGTTTTTTGTTACTACGACTTTTTTTTACTAAAAGCCATTGGAATAAGACCATGGTACGTTACAAATAATATTTGTTTTCTTTGTATATGAGTATGCAAAGGAACATCTAGCAGAAAATGTTATTCATTTTCGACTAGGTTTGCGGATCATATTTTACAATAAACAAGATTCTAGTCGGATCTTCTTGTTGGTTAAAAGACAATTTCAATGAATGAGTGGACCAATTATTGAAGACTTGTTCCGAATGCTGGCCTAGGTACCAGGAAATCAGAACCAGCGTCGCCTGTTTTGATATAAGTCGGCACCAGATTTTACATTTTTATATTTTTATGTGCACGGGGTCATGTAGAGATCTCTTGCGATTACGTTTTGCTTGACTGTAGAGTTATATCTGACTGATTCCCCACAAAGGGGAAATGACAACTGCTCTGAATCAAAACAAATAGCAGACGTAACATTGTACCAACTGGGTTTCTGCATACTTGGCTGGGAAAATTTATAATTTAATCTGATTGTGTAATTTTCTTGATTTGCATAATCTTACATCATTTCAATTATGTGATGTAATCATTTTCCTAATGCTGAGTATTGAATTGTTTGTGTTCTACTTGAAATCATTTATCGTCATTTACTAAGAGAATAAATGACATAACATCATACCTATGTTGTCTGTTTTTTATAATTGTATGTTAGATATCATGTTTAGTCATTAGGTTGAGGAGTTGTACAGATAAATAACATTTACACGAATGCATTTTATGATGCTGGTAGAAACCGATGTGACAAACGATAAAGCACTCATCGTGTTTTCTTCGTTTCGCAATTGTTTCACAAGTCTTTAGAAGCAGATGCTTTGGAGTAACGATTGTGGCAAATCCGTCATTATTTCGCCGAACCATGGAGCCAAAACAATTAAACAATTTGAGATAAACTCAAAGTCGAACCTTGGAATAAACCTCCATAAACATGGCGTCCTTTGCCCGTTGGTACGGATCGGATGGCGTCAGTTTATTATACGGATACAGAGTATCTATGTACTCGCAAACCACGGTCGATTCGTACACGATTTTATCGTCCATCTGAAGAGCGGGAACCTTCCCCAGTAGGTTGATGTCTTTTAGGAACCATTCTGGCTTTTCGGCGAGGTTTATGTTGATGGTTTCATACCTGTAAAATAAATTGATACTGGTTTGTTTTCCTTCAATACATTAGGTTTATATGTACATCTACATGGGTTAAAATGATTCGCGAAAGGAACTTATCAGAGCTTAGACGGAAGGAAATGCTATTGGACAAGTCGTGTGTCCTGGTCATTGGCCAATAAACATACGGATGATTCCTCTACGAGGCGTAGTACCAGCATAAGTTCAACACGCTATGGCAAAAAGATCTGACCACCAGTTCTAACAATATTAGACGCCGTGTAAAGCCTACAATAAAAAGGAAACAAAAAACCTTACTTGATATTTTTGTGGTCAAGCACCATTCTAGCCCTCTGCGCGTATGGACACCATCTCATACTGTACAGACGTATAGTACCAGGCGTGTAGGCCGGGAACTCACTTCCTGTCGGGTTATAAAAACAAACTACAATTAGTTTTGTTTAGCTTATATATTTTACAACGATCGTGAAACGTGCTCTCACAACTAAGATTAATCACCCTCGATTCTGCTTCCTGGATACATAACCAGTACCCGCTCTAAATTATGAATTAATAAAATGTCGCAAGGAGGATCAAGCTACTCATAGGGTTCGAACCCACGACCCAGATGTCAATGCTCTACCCTTGGATTAGAAATGTGGTGTCGTTTTCTGTGTCTATAAGTATGTTGCTGTATTAATTCATTTAGGAAGGCAGTGCAATCTTTTGAAACAAATACCTAGAGGAATTACGTAAAGTTAACATGGTAAAGTTAGCATTGCGGAAGTTAAACTTGGGGTCCTGGGTCCAATCCCAACCGACACCTCCGTTTTCTTGGGAGTGTCCTTGGGCATGTCTCTTTAGAGCAATTGCCTTGTACTGGTGAATCCAGAAAAGCCGTAACATAACTGTAAACGTGTTGATACAGTGTTGAATACCGTTCCAAAAATAGGTTTGAAGGACTTCTTGTGAAGGGATTTGTATTTGACCTGGATAACACTGATATCATAATCAAAAATTGTTGAGTGCTCACTCTTTCCCTCACTTATGTGCGTTTATATACATTCAAAGCGTAATATTCACAAAACGAATGTGCTGAAAGTAGGAATTGCTCTGCAAGCATTTTCAACTTGAGTCAAAAGGATTACTACCACATAACGCAAGACGTCATTATTTTTTCCCTTTGATCAAAATGATGTCAATATCAGACAATATGGTGGAAACAGTTTTTGTCATACTTAATCAATGGTTGGTGTTTGTACTAGCTCTTAGTTAAGCAGTCTAAAGTTTTCATTATAATGTACACGCATTAGGGCAAACTTTAACCTTATCTTATTGCCAATATCACATTTGTACTGGGGGTATAGCTAGCAAGTAAGGAATAAAACGACCAACTCTTTGCGACGTTATGAAGTAGTTCTCACAATGCGTGGATAAAAGGTCGAAGTCTCATATACAAGATCGGTAGTTTGATCCCTGATTTTCGAAAATTATTTAAGGTAAAATACCCTAAAACCGCTTTCTTGAAACCCATTCTGTCATCGGATTACCTCGGTAGCTCTCGATTAACCTCGGTCGGAGTCTGAAACTATTCGGTTCAATGCGAATAGTTACGGACAAAACCGAGGTATACCGAGATTCCGAGAACGACCGAAGTAGTCCGACGAAAGAATGAGTTTCGAAATGGCGGATTATGGGTATTATATCTTAACTCCATTTACGAAGAAGTTATATGAAATTCGCTTTAAGAAATAAAATCCGTTCTAGTTTAAACTATGTCGGTTATCATTGTGAAATTACAACCAGCAGACATGTATATATGAGAATTCACATTTCAATCCTTTTTATCTTATTGCTACTTATTCACAGATGTAAGGAAATAGGGAAGTTAAACGGCTATTTCGTTAAAACTGTTCAACAGTTGTGTTGGTATATGTACCTACTGAAGATTAACCATTGGGAGCAAGACCTGTTTGTATTTAGATTTTAAAAGCCTGTAAACAGCTAATCAACATGAATTAACTACCAAAAGCGTTGCAACGCTATTGAAATCCACCACAAGCCTTCTGTTTATACTTTGATCCATTGACACATTCTGGATCAATGTTGTGTTCAGTAGGTATTTTCAATTAGATATTATGCCGGAATACAGAACTTGCACTGTTACAACAACATTTTGTTTTGACCTGCAAATTATCTAATGTGTAAACAAATACCTTAAAGACGGTATCATTGTTGAAGGTTTTCAACACGCATCATTGCCAACGAACTTTACAAAGGGTTCCGAATAGTATTAGGGCATGTTTATCTACACCGTTTGTGAATGTTTACATACGGCTGAAACACAGTTGAACAATCTGGGTGGATACTACAATACAGCATTTTGATAATGGGCTTATGCTCACAAATATATGTAATTCCTTAAGGAATAATAAAGTCAAGTTACCTGATTTGAATGCTCGTTCAGTTGTCATCTCTTCAGGTGAGGTTTAAATTGTCGTGTATAGATAAAATCCTTCGGGTGGTAAACTGTCGTCTGCTTGTATTCACGTGTATGTCAACCGGTTATATACTATCGACGATATATTGCAATACAATACTTAACCCACACAAACCACCATGTACACTGCAACACAACTGAAACGAAACCGAAAATGCAAGCAATTCGTTTTAAGCATGACCCATGCTCAGTGCAGAGTCGTTACGTCCCCGTGTAAGCTGGCTAAAGGATTAGTTTGTGGCATGTTGTTTTCAAACTGTTAATTAATTGACTTTTCATTACTATATTTTTTTGTTTCGAAGTATGACCCATTCGAAATTAATGAACTTATTACAATTGTGTACTTTTTTTATTTTTTGTATACTTTTGACAGTTTTTTGTTTTTTGTGTAATATTTCTGGCTTGGTATGGAGCCATTGAGAGGTCATAAACTTGTCTGCGTATTGAAATTGTTTGGTTTGACTGTTACCTGGCAGAAATTTACAAATCGCTACAATTCATTACTGACTCGTTATTACTCGTCTATTAGCTTAAGTGTGACACGTTGTTAGATCCCAAATTTACAAGGGTCGTTTGTTTATGAATTTTAAAATTCTCCGTTTGTTGGTATATCCTGATGAAGTATCGAGCCAGTGTCCTCCAGACACAAGGAAAGACGATCTATCTATGTGATTCCATGATGGTGCAATACTTGTCATTATCTCGCTATTCCTCGTTTATTGGCCTACATTGTTAGTGTGACACGTCGTTAAACCCAAAATTTACAAGAGTGGTTTATTTATCAATGTCTTGGGTTCTCATGGTACAACCCGTGTGGGCCTCTACCATGCCAGGCATGATGAGACACTTTATGTTGATGTGCTACCACGGTGGTACAATACACACTATTGGATGGGGTTTTCTGCCGATTCCGTAAAGGTGGTGAAATCTGAATTTCAAATACTAGTAAATGCCACATCCCTGTCTGTATCTGTGCGTATAAAGGTTATATTTTGAATTTTAGTAAACATGAACTTGTTTGCTGTGGTTTTTCGAAAAGCTGGGCACGATGGACAATTGATTTGGCAGCTTCTGGTCGAAACTTGTATTCATATCACGACGACTGTGCGCATGTTACTACTGTCTTTATCACAAAGAGGTATTAGGCAAGACAAATGCACCGTTCTCTCATAACAGGACTGTAGTACAGAAAATTGAATCAAGGACCTTTGGTGGAGTCTATACTTTTGCATCTTAAAGGCACATCAATGCAAATACATCAGGGTACCGTTTTATTGGATAATTTTCATGAAATTTGCGTAAGCAAAAAGAGTAGTACAGGTAGAATATCTGATATGGTTTCTGCGTCCTGTAATTCTTACATGCGTTACATTATTTCATATATCAAAACACATTCTAAAATACAGAAAGCATCATAAACAAAATTATTGTAATGTGACACGTCATTTAAACAATCGTATCTACTCGGCAATCCCCGTAACAAGTCGGTAGATATACCTCGTAAGCAGTACATGAATACACCAGAAATCCTGGGGTAATTCGCCTTATTTCCGGCGGATAACGCAAACTGCACACAGGCACTAAATATGTATTTAAATACACACAAATTGGTTATTTAACACAATCGAATGTTTTTTTTACCCTTTTCATAAAAGATGATCATATCAACACATCTTTGTTTCATATTTTGTCAATCAGCTCTTTTCGGCAATCCCCGGCTTGTGACGGGGATTGCCGAGTTGATACGATTGGCCCTTCGTTGCTGACCTACTTTCAAAAATGGCTCCCCATTACCTCCGAGGTTATTTTAAGAAATGGCCGAGGTGTTCCGAATGGTCATTTAAAGCGTCTCAGAGAGACGGTTCAAATGATGCGTTACTTTGCAATATTGGTTATCTCCCTATTGAAATAAGGGGGAATGTCGTTTTAAACTGACGCAAACACTTAGCTTTAAATGTTTAGTAAAACGGTACCCAGTGTGGTTACTTCTCACGGTGTTAACTTAGCTAATCGGAAAAATTTTGAACAACTCTGCAACATTCGTCAGCCAATATGCGTCAAAAATGTTGCCAAACTAGCAAGAGACTACTGCTTTAAAGAATTTCATCATTCTAGCTTTAAAAACACCGAGTTCCCATTCTATTCATACTATTTCTTGATAAGTCGTAAAAGGTAGCTTCGTTCGAGATTTTGACCCCACGATGGAAAGTTTATAAAGTTGGACGCAGGATAATATTTGACGTTTAGAGGCCGCTCTTCACGAGATTGGTGTTAACTCTTTACCACCTGCATACAACATTTTTGTACTTTAAGCAGATGACTTTAGAAATGATTTGAAAAACCTTTCAGTTCTGCTGTTGTGATATGCGAATAGAATGAAAAAGCATATAGCAAATGGAGAAATTGCTTGTAACAAGCAATTTCTCCTTTTGTCACAATGTTTTTTTTAAAGTCGTCTGCTGCAAGACGAAAACGAAAGAATGTGGCGTTAGGTGGTAATGTGTCAATACCTCGGTAAAATACTCGCATAACGCCATCATTTCCATTATGAACATAAGGTGGTTTTGTACGGACACGTTCTTTCATTTGGGGATTTCCAGTGTAAACAAAACTACGCCGTGCGTTTGAGATCCATGTGATACGGATATGGTAAAAAGTAGAATATCGAACGGTCGCGTGAGTTGCATATGACGTGTTTATTTTACCTATCGGCCATATAAAGTTTATTGAAGTATAGCAATTAGTTTGTTATGTGTTATTTATTAGCCAATTACACGAAAGAAAACAGTTTTGCGAACAGGCTAATGACATAAAGACATAAATAAATTCAACCGATTTAAAGATTACAATCGTTTTCTTGATGATATGTGGAATAAGAAACCGAAAACAAATTGTGTCTATTTGAAGACTAGCTTTATAAACAAACAATTCTGTATTTATCAATGTAATGGTTCTGACCGCCTTGACCAGCCCTTATGGGCAGTTGAGTATGGGGTCTTCCTCCATCATTAAGAGTCGGGCATCGCTACATAACTGAAATAATGTTGATGTGATGTAAAACCCATATATAAAAAAAAATCAATATAAGCAAAGTTCGAACTTATCAATTGCACATTGACTGTGAAATATCTACTTCCCGGATGGCAAATACTTGCACTGAATGTGGATCTATGAAAGGTCGCCAATTGGACAACTTTTCTCCCGGAAATCGAACACATGAACCTCTTGTACAGAAGTCACTGCTTTACCATCGATATACATAGACAGAGGCATGGGTTCTACAATCCATAATGATTTCTTGGTAATTGAATGCCCATTAGGAAACAATAACGACATTTGACCAGTTTGCGGCAGACGACTCTGGAAAACACTGTGGGGAAAATGAGAAATTGTACAAGCAATGCCTCCTTTTCCCAGAATGTTTTCTGCCCTGTCAGAAGATTATTCTTCAATTTCGTCACATTTTGAAAGGTCATCTGCAAACTCTTTCAATTTTGGACAGTCAATAACTTGACGTTTGGTAAAGGGTTGAATGACATAGTGTTCGTAACTCAATTTTAGAGTCATGTCAACTTTCTCTTATAAGCTATTTTTGGATTCATGAGTAAAAGGCAAGGGCTCTGAAGTATTTTTTATGAAGAACAAACCCACGAAACCAGTGGTAACTAGGCTCTAGGCTCGTACCCGGGACCTTGGACCCCTCACCTAACTTAATCAATAGACCACGCAGGATCTCCGTTGTTGGTCCTAAGTCATGATTGATAACGAACAAGTTCTCCTAACGTCACACTGGTTTGTATCATACAACACAAGGGCATTATATACATTTCGATGAATTACCCTGTAATATCAGTGGATTATCACAGGATAATTTCACTGTTTCAAAGTGTGAGCTCCACGATACACATTTGTATTGTGGTAATTTTTTTTAATTGTCACAAATGAATCCACTTATCTAAGTAAATTTGTAGCATTATTCATTGGTATAGTACACAAAGTGAAAAGTGGTCATCATACAATCTCATAGTAAAACAAAATACTTGTTTGAATGGTGCTTAAAAGAGAAAGATAATAAAAAAAGATAATGTAAGACAATGTATCTATGTATCAATGTAAATAGTATTACGTGTGTACCTTACCAGGGACAGGATAGGAATCTTCATGAGATATTGCACTTGTAGAAATTTATGGTCAGTTTTCACTTCGATATGAGCAAGTGACAAAATTAAATATTGGTCGATTTTCATTCCAATTTATAACCTCAGTCTGATTAGAAATTCGCTGTTTACAGGTTAAAAAATAGGACACGTCCTCTTTTGACGCTTTAAATCTTAGTTATCACACTGAGCGGTATCCTATGGAATTATTAAAACAAACTTGACAAATTGATAAGGAGCAGCATATCCCTTTATCACAGTCCCCTTAAGACAGACATCTGCACGTTTATTCCAAAATTGCATGGTAAATCACACATGTAACATAATTTTTTAGTAGAAAACGCGTGAGTTTCTACTTGGAGGCAGTGGTTTAGGGGTAGATCGTTGGCCTTGGGATACGAGGATCGTGGGTTCGGATCCCGTGAGTAGACTAATCCGCCTTACGACCTTCCATTAATTCACATTCGGTGCGATTACTGGTTATGTATCCAGGAAGCAGAATCGAGAGTGATGGATCGAAGTTGTAAAAACTTGTTTCACAATTCATGTAAAGTAAATAAGTTTAAACGAAAAATAGTTCTTACCCAATACCACAACGATTGTTCGTTCGTGCTGGATTTTATGTTGTCTGGTTGGTATTTTATCTACCGCATGCAAGTTTATGTGTGTTGACTATGAGTTTGTGTGCTATCTCAATACAGAAATGATATGTGTATCCATAAATAAGCTTGATAAAAACAAACATCATTTTAATTTCATTCAAATCTGGAGGAAAGTAGTATGATGACAGTGATCAACAAAGCGTAACAAGGGGAGATTACCTTGACGACCTTCCCTATATTCTAAGGCTAAACTGGCGTTACTCTGTTTAGCTGTCCTGGCCGTATGAAAACACAATGACTCAAGCTTTCTTCTTTTCTAACATTTTAATTAGACCGTTCTACAACAATGGACGTAAAAACATAGGAACTTTTTCTTAATTATTCAACAACACCGCTTTATATATCTAATTTTTCAACAGACCCATATTGTATCTACATAAAGTATTGAATCCATTTCCATATAATGAAATCAATTTTAAAAATATACTTTTCATATACGAACTAGATATATATCTATATATACACATAACAAATGCCTGAGTATTCTTTTCAAAATTATCATACCATAAGTGTGATATAGACAAAAAGGAAAAGTTTATATGTATAACCCCATTCTACAGAAAACATGACTTTAACCCAATTCTTACAAGAACACATTGTATAAAACATATTTTCTATATAATATTTCCTGCAATAATCTCAAAAGTCATACTAAAGACAAAAGAATCATGATTCAAGCAAATCTACAACATTTCTGAGCATTCAGTAGATAAAAAGAAAAATGAGTATTCTCGATCAAAAAGTATGGTCACGTTTTGACCATTTCACTAACACGGAACTCTGCGAACTATCAAAATTAAGAAAAAAAAAGCATAAATAAAATATAAAACATGAAAAATAAATGTTTGCTTTGAGATATTTGGTTAAAACCTTCGTGACAAAAGTAAACACTTTTCACGTAACGAGCAAAATCGCGCGTTTGTCACGATGACTTCGGTGGTATTTTATAATGAGGTACAATTATTTAAATATTAAAATCTAACAAATCTAACTGAAACTAGAGCAAAACAATATGGTTTTAACCCTTTTTGTGCTGGAACCAAATTAATGCTTATGCAAACAGGTTATATTCTGGTCAGCCGCCAAGTAAATTGGCGGCTGGCCTATGATCTAACCCGTTTGCAACTCTGAGTATCGTTCCCCATCAAAATCAAGCTGGTATTCAAGGTTTCAAAGCCGACGACAAAGAAAACGGAAAGCGTTTTGTCTTCACCTGCCATTTCCCCACTAGTCATCGTGATTTCATCTTCCTCAACATATACAAAAAGAGCATCGTCGTATGATAGCAAAAATTAAATTATCTGCACATAACTTATCTATAGAAAGTGGTAGACATAGGGGAATAAACTTGAATAATAAAATATGTGAACTTTGTCAATCAACTGATATTGAGGACGAAGATCACTTCATTTTAATTTGCCCTTATTTTAAAAGATTAAGATTGCATTATATTGAAAAATGTTTCATTGAACGACCAAATATGCAAAAATTTATTTGTCTGCTTAATTCTCAAAACAGCAAAATACTGACAAACCTTGCACTGTTTCGTAAAAATGCCTTACAAAGTAGAAATCAGTTTATGTCAAGAAATGATAACTAGATATGTTTTAGGATTGTTGAAAACGTTTTTAACACTCTCATAAACAACTTTGTAGAATGAAAACCATCATTGATGTCTCTAGTCAATACTTAATCTTAGTTAAATTTTCAGTTTAGCAAGGCATCGATGGCTATTTATACACTTTGTCATCATGATTTCTGATAAAAGTAAATTAGAACTTTTGTTTTCTTATTTCAGAGCAATGCTTTTTGTTAAGTCGAATTGTATATATGAAATGACACTATTTTCATTGTTATGTAGTTAATTGTATTTTAAGAACAATGAGCTAATATGCTTAAGTTCTAATGAAATATGTTCTGTTCTGTTCTATTCTATGAATGAGTGTTCCAATCCTAATAAGTCCTCATGAAATGGACTTCATGGCAGCCCGTTTTCACCCGCTTCTTTTCGTCGACTAGATGACACATTGTCCATTGTCGGAAATAGTACAGCCTAAAGCCGCGATTGTACAGGTCCCTCAAGGCCACAAGGCGTCTTACGTACTGCTCCTTGTTTCTGAACTTGAAGTCTTTGCAACCGCCAAGACAGACGTGGAATTCAATAACCAATAGCTTTACGTGGGCAATCTCGCCTGACGAGATCACTTCCGGTAAAGCAGCCCACTCTGCCCCTTCGATGTCTATTTTTAGAACGTCGAGTACACGCTGAAATAAAAATTCAGATTTAGTAATGAATGAATGAATGAATTAATTAATGTATGAATGGTGTTTTAAGGTGCATCAACAGCTAAGGTAACTTTGTTGTTCAAACTTATAAATTTTACATAAATTGTAAAACACGTTCTCACAACTTAGATCAATCTCTCTCGATTCTGCTTCATGGATACAAGAGCTCGCACCTAATGTGGATTAATGAAAGTTCGCAAGGCAGATCCCGATGCTTACGGGATTTGAACTTTCGACCTTCGTATCCAGAATAGGATTCACTGCTTAATTTGTGATTTTCTAATATGCTGCATGCGAAAGACAAACAACCGGGTAAATTCATAAAGTTGAAGGACAGAACAACATTTCCTTTGCGTATGTCCAAAATACGGCGATTTGAGGTTAGTTTATCAAATAAACGTCACTAAATTCATCAGATCTACGACGAAAACGTCTTTTTCCCTCTCTCTTTTCAATCATATATGTGTGGGTAGATGTATTTAGTGATTAGATATACAATTATGTGTTGTATTTATTTATCTATATATATGCATTTAGTTGGTTTTTGTAATTCTCGTGGCCATAGTTTTGGAATGTTTTGTATATGGCCAAAGTATGAGTGAAAAACTTGAAATCTCTGGTTCTGTATCCTGAAAAGGCATGTTTGCAGTATCATATCATAAAAAGGGACAAAAAGTCTCCAAATTCTGAAAATGAGGAATAATTCTGAAAGAATTTCACCCATGCCATTGGTATATTTTGTTTCCGAATGCCACATTAAGTTGAGATGAGTTGGGCTAAAAAGGAGATCTCTTGGTCATCACAGACTTACTTCGGATTGGTTCAATTTCTTTTTGATACTCGTCAGTGTTAGTAAAGCTCCGTTGTCCTTGTCTGAAAGTCCTAGTTTGTGGAAGGCGTTCTTGGGAGAATGTTGGTGATCTTTTTGTCCATCACTGAAGTAACACATAAGAGATATACATGTACATGTATTATAGATGGTGGGGGTCTCGTGAATAGGAAATATTGTCGGGCAACGTGTAGGAATATTATTCGGTGAGCAGAAGGCGAATCCTGTAATAATTCAAAGCCTGGCCCGATAATATAGGAAACAATGCAGTCTGAAATCGCTCAGGTGTGTTCTGGCACGTATTTGAGAGCACAAAAATATAGTTTGTTTAAACAGGAAAAAGAGGCCCTTTCTGTTGCGTTTTTGAGTTTGGATTTCTTGGCTTCCAGAAATAAAAGTGTAGATACGTGCCTAAAGTGCATAAAGGAATTACGCCAATGCTATCCAAAGATATAAACCACATTTTTTATTTATTTTAAAACCTGCAGTGGTTCTAGTAACAAAAAAATACAAAATAAATTTAAAGCTATTGTTCTCAAGTAGACAATGATGTTTACATGACGCCATATCTCATGACCTTTCTATGACCTCATGATTCGCCAGGCAACTACGTGTAATATGATTAGTGCCGGATAGATAACAAACGGTTTGTTATACGGGACATTGCTTTCGGTCCCAAAATTGCAATAGTGGCAGGATACATGTGAGTTATTCAAATTACAGGCGCTACTTCGCCATTGGCTTAATGATAGATAGATAAGTTTCAGTAATGTACAAAGGCCCCTGGTCTACATGTACAATGTGCAGGCAGCCATCAAACATTACAAAAACGATCCAATGACAAAGAATTATAACAGGTAGCTTAGTCTTGTACTGCTAGGGAAATAGCAACTATACTGTTGTTATCTTTCCGAGAGGAAAGTGACAGCGCAAAATATTATAACGTATTTCTTAGTATTTGATTTTAAAGAAAGAAGCAACTATCTACTGTTTTCTTATCTTTCCGAGAGGAAGGTGACAGTGCAAAATATTATAACGTATTTCTTAGTATTTGATTTTAAAGAAAGAAGCAACTATCTACTGTTTTGTTATCTTTCCGAGAGGGAAGGTGACAGCGCAAAATATTATAACGTATTTCTTAGTATTTGATTTTAAAGAAAGAAGCAACTATCTACTGTTTTGATATCTTTCTGAGAGGAAGGTGACAGCGCAAAATATTATAACGTATTTCTTAGTATTTGATTTTTAAGAAAGAAGCACATATCTACTGTTTTGTTATCTTTCCGAGAGGAAAGTGACAGTGCAAAATATTATAACGTATTTCTTAGTATTTGATTTTTAAGAAAGAAGCACATATCTACTGTTTTGTTATCTTTCCGAGAGGAAAGTGACAGCGCAAAATATTATAACGTATTTCTTACTATTTGATTTTTAATAAAGAAGCAACTATCTACTGTTTTGTTATCTTTCCGAAAGGAAGGTGACAGCGCAAAATATTATAACGTATTTCTTAGTATTTGATTTTTAAGAAAGAAGCACATATCTACTGTTTTGTTATTTTTCCGAGAGGAAAGTGACAGCGCAAAATATTATAACGTATTTCTTACTATTTGATTTTTAATAAAGAAGCAACTATCTACTGTTTTGTTATCTTTCCGAGAGGAAAGTGACAGTGTAAAATATCATAACGTATCTCTTAGTATTTTATTTTTAAGAAAGAAACAACTATCTACTGTTTTGTTATCTTTCCGAAAGGAAGGTGACAGCGCAAAATATTATAACGTATTTCTTAGTATTTGATTTTAAGAAAGAAGCAGGTATCTACTGTTTTGTTATCTTTCCTAAAGGAAGGTGACAGCGCAAAATATTATAACGTATTTCTTCGTATTTGATTTTTAAGAAAGAAGCAACTGTCTACTGTTTTGTTATCTTTCGAGAGGAAAGTAACAGCAATTGATTGACCATCTCATAACCTTGATGACCTTGAATCAAATGCCTTTTATTTTGCATATGCAAATACAGATGCGTATTTTTACACATGTATATATGTATATGTGTGTGCTTAAATATAGTTTGATATTACCAAACTAGAGATAATTACAAACGATTCAAATCAAATTATAGCATGCAAACGAGAGGAAACGGTGTCATGCTACAAAAGCTTCTATTCAATATTTTTAGATAGATTCAGATCCAGATAGTTTTTTTGCATTTCAGGCATGCAACGGCTCATACACACAAAACGACATTATACAAATAATAATATTTCTAAAAGAATAAATTCAGTTGAGTGTCCTATAGATATTCAATAAACTGCGTTGGACAACAAGGAAATAAACATGAATAAATGAAAAAGTTCATTGATTCCGCTTTACCAATTCAGTACTATTTTAAAATGTTATCAGCACAAATTTTAATTGAAAGACTGTTTCTTTGTACCACACTAATACTTATGTAACACGTTAACCCTTTCCCAAACAATAACGACTTTTGACCAGTTTGTGCAGACGACTCTGGAAAACAGAGCAATGTCTCCTTTTCCCACAATAATTTCTGTCCTGTCAGAAGATCTTTTTTCTAAATTTCATCACATTTTGAAATGTCGTGTACAATTTTTTTCAATTTGGGACAGTCGAAGATTTCGCATTTGGTAAAGGGGTAATACTATTTCCTATCGTATGTCTTTTCCTAAGAATTTGGATAGGCGACAAAGTCCCATATGGGTGGATGGGTTTACTATAACGCGCTAGGCTACTTACAATGGGTCGAAAGTATGAATTTCACAGCCGTAAGCTTTGGTGACGTCATCCTCAAAATCAAACAGTCGTCTGCTCCTGGAAAATATACAAAAATCAAATATTTAATTGAAGCAATTAACGAGTACAAAAGCGAGTTGATGAGTCAACCAGTTGTAACAAACAGAGAAAATCGGCCCCTTAAAGACACAGCCACATTCAATCGGTGGAAAACACCGTCGTCCACTGAACAGTTGAGTTGTGTGTTTATGTACAAGCATGTTCTCTATCATGTAAAATGAATATGTTCAAAATTACTTTACTGAATTGTTTTTAATTTATGGTGCTGATCATATTGATGGGTTAATATTTAAGCAACAACTTGCATAAGTTACGCTAATAAACTTTTGAACTTGAACTATAACTATGCATGCGGTTCCCTAATTTGCATAAACGTTTTTAACTCGAAATGAATCAAACTGTAACTGTGGAGAATGAAATTACTACGTCGGTATTATTCGGACTAAAGACTTCCGAGAAATGTACACAATAACAAAATCAAAAAGAAAATACAGATAAGGGACGTAACCAGTACAAAAAATAGTGACAATTCTGGAATAGTAACGCCCCTTTTTAAGAAACGCACCCTGCCCATACACATATGTACTAATCCTTTTAACCATCTCAAATATATTGTAATGCGTATGTGATTTACTTCATATTTCTAATGTTTACTTAAGTTCATGCACGTTTAATTGCAAATATGGTTGAACTATGGGGCTATGTGCCTAAGTTTTGATAAAATATTGCAACGTGACACGTTATTGGAAGCGTCTCGGAGAGACGATTCCACTGATGTGTTACTTTGTAATATTGCTCAGCCTTATATTGAAAAAATGATTGTTTAGTAAAACGGTACCCTGGACCTTATAGTTAGTCAATGGCAAACATTATAATATTCAACTAGCGGTACTTCAAAAACTATTTGCCATTTCCTATTTCAAGAGATAAAGTAAGATTCGTTTCACCAAGTCGATGCTAGTTGGCAGCATTAACACCGTATTAGAAACAATAAAGAACTGGGCCACAAAAAGACTCTCTTTTGTCTGGATCTCTACAATTCCATTTGGGTGATGTTGATAAAACCATTCGATGTTTAGACTTCTAGACATTGATTGATATACAGAAGAGAGTCAATCTTTTAATATATTATGTCGTTTCTATTTAGAAAAAGGGATTCTACGTGGCGACCTTTCAATTAGTAGTATTTGAAATATGCAAGTCACTCAATCTAGATGAGGCGATGCGTTATCCATATGAATGTCTTGGAAGAACAAATCATTTACACACACTATCAGCTATTTTATGCCTATTATCAGAATCAGAATCAGAAATAATTTTATTGACACAAACATTACAGTTTATAGTCATTAACATACGTACAATGAAAAATAGTTGAATCACATGGATCGAGAAAGAAACGAAAGAAAATGAAAGAATAAGAAAAAAAAGAGATTAAGAAAGAAAAAAATATATTATTATATATTCATAATAATAATAATAATAATAATGATAATAATAATAATAATAATAATAGTAAAAATAATAATAATTGTATAATACTGTATGTAGCTAGTAGTTTGTATGATATGAATAATGATATTATTCTGTATGTAACTTATATTTCACCTGAAGGATCGCCAATTTACAGGGGGAAGACGAACCAAACGGCATATTGTTGCTCGAGAATAATTTATCGACTTTGCGTAATGACTATCCGGAATGTATATTTTATATAGCAGGTGATTTAAACGCAAGGACAAGTGATTTGTTTGACTATATACCAAACGACTCACTTGACTTTGTGTTTAACACCACAACCGACTATATTGCGGATGACTTTTATTTACCACGCAATTCACGTGATAACATTCTTAATTCGTTTGGTAAAACACTAGTTGATCTTTGCTGTACTTATAGTGTACATATTGTAAATGGACGTTTATCTGAGGAAAAGGCGGGTCATTTTACTTGTTTTTCCAATGACGGCCGTAGTTTGGTTGATTATCACATTGTTTCATCAGAGTTATTTCCCTTCATCTCATATTTTAATGTTGAAGAGAAAGACAACTCGGACCATTTTCCTACTTTAGCAACTTTGAACTTTAATTTAAAAGCGCATTATGATGATTCTGTTTTATCACAAAATGATTGCCCTCTTGATGTGTCTGAACATTTTAAATGGAATAATAGCAAAAAGGATGTGTTTACCTTCAATTTCAACAATAAGCTGGAGTTAATGTATAATGAAGTTGTTTCTTGTATTAACAGTGACGTGAATAATGCAGTTAACCTTATTTTGAATATATATAAATCATCATCATTAAATATGAAGATTAAACATAGTAATTGTGCAAATAGATGCTTAGATTTTGTACAACCAGAGTGGTGGGACTCACATTGTGAGACTGTTAAACATACTAAGTATTTAAAACTTAGACGTTGTCGTAGTACAAACAACACTTCCGATTTCATTGATTATAAAATTTGTAGGAATGAATTCAAGGCGATTTGCCGTAAGAAGAAGAATCTCTATCAGGCTAAAAAGAGGCTTTCTCTAGTTGAGGCAAGACTTAATCCAAAATTGTTCTGGTTTATTCTTAAAGGTTCATCTCGATTAAATTCAATCCCATATACTCCTAACACTATAACAGCGAGTACATGGCTGACTTACTTTGAATCCTTATTATGTAATATGGGAGAAAGTTCAATATTAAACATAAGGGATGATCCTTCGTTTTTTAATGAAGACATGGACTAATTGCTTAATAATGAGATATTGTTAGATGAGGTCCAAAAAGGTATAAATAAATTAAAGGTAGGAAAAGCACATGGTAAGGGTGGTATTGGTGCAGAATTCTATAAGTCTACCATATATGAAATCAGCCCTCTTCTCGTGTTGTTATTTAATAAGATTCTTAATACAGGGGTATTTCCAGATTCATGGTGTGATTCTGTTATAATACCAATATCTAAATCTGGTTCAAAAGCAGACCCAAATAATTATAGAGGGATTTCCTTATTAAATGTGTTATATAAGATAGTTTCGTCCATTATAAATGATCGTCTTACACGTTGGTCAGTAGAATTTAATATTTTAGATGAGTGCCAATCTGGTTTTAGAGCAGGATATTCAGCGATTTAACAATTCTTTTTGTTTACAGAGTATGATACAAAAATATTTATCACGTAAAAGAGGGCGATTTTATGTTTTATATGTTGATTTTCAAAAAGCTTTTGACACACTTAACCATACTAAACTGTTTACATGTCTTAACAAAAAAGGGATACAGGGTAATTTATTTCGCATCCTAGTATCAATGTATGCTAATATCCGAGCACATGTCAAAGTTGATTCGAAATTGACTCCATCCATACTTTGTAATACTGGTTTGAAACAAGGGGATTTGAGTTCACCTATAATTTTTAATATATACATAAACGAATTAAGTAAAATTATTAGAGAAACGTGTAGAGGTGGTATTTTTATCACACCTGACATTCCAAATATTTTCTGTCTAATGTTTGCAGACGACGTAGCTAACTGTGCTGATTCTGTTATAAATCTTCAGTTGCAACTTAACACTATTGATTCATTTTGTAAAGAAACGGGTATGATCGTTAATCTTAAGAAATCAGAAATCATTGTTTTTAGAAATGGGGGTCCACTTCGACATAATGAAAAATGGACATATAGGAAAAACAGAATCAGAGTAACTTCCACTTATAAATTGATGGGTCTTATCTTTACACCGAAATTGTCATGGTCCTCCGCTACAAAGAAACTTGCAAATCAAGCACGAAAATCGGTGTATCAAATTAAACAATTTCAAAGTCATTTTGGGAAGTTTATGCATAATGACTACTTTAAGATTTTCGATTCCATGGTCACTCCTATCTTAACATATGGTGCTGAACTTTGGGGTTTTGAATGTAATAAACATATAGAACAGGTCCATTCTAAATTTTGTAAAGATTTTTTAGGTGTTAATACCTTTGTCAACGACTCAATGGCTTTAGGTGAATGCGGAAGATTCCCTATTGTAGTAAATTACCATATGAAATTTGTAAGATATTGGGTAAGACTTATTGAAATGGAAAACCATAGATACCCAAAACAATGTTATTTAATGCTTAAAACACAAGATTCAGTTTGTAGAAATAATTGGGTCACAAAAGTACGAGAATTTCTTTTTTCACAGGGTTTTGGTTTTTTTTGGATTTCACAAGAAATAGGGGACTCAAACCAATTTTGTAAACTTTTTAAACAGAGATTAACGGACTGTTCTTTACAAACGTGGCATAGTGACATAAGTAACTCAACAAGATGTGACTTTTATAGAAATTTTAAATCACTTTTGAATGTAGAACGATATATTAATTCTGACATCAAACCTTATTATAAACGTGCTTTAGCTCGTTTTAGATGCTCAAGTCATACGCTTAACATTGAAATTGGTAGACATTTTAACGTTGATAGAAATGACAGGGTTTGTCTATACTGTTTTCTCAACAAAGATATTTTGATTGTTGAGGACGAATACCATGCATTTTTTATATGTGAAAAGTTTGGAGACATTAGACATATCTATTTATATAATTGGTATAAAGCTCGTCCAAACTTAGATAATTTTTACAATCTTTTTAAATGTAATGACGAAATAACATTGAAAAACCTAGCTTTCTTTGTATCAAAATTACTAGAGCACATTTCTACTTGATTTCCTTTTATCCTTAAAATATAACAGCAAATAATATATTGATGATAGTGTAGGGCATATCTGATTTTGATTTGTATTTAGTAATATGTATATGTATTGTGGGCCGGAGGCCTTTTTTTACTGAAATAAAAGATTGTAAATTGTAATATGCACATCTATACGTCAGTTTAGATATGAATACGTACTCAATACTCAATACTCTATACGTATTATCAATTTACTGTAGAGAAGGACATTTTATTTTAACTGAAGCTTATACAGCTCATGGTTGACAAAGTATATAACAATACATTTATCTTCGAATACTGTTGTAGGAATGAATCATACATATACAGGTTATGGTTGACAAAGAATATAACAATAGTTTATCAACCTCATCTTCGAATACAGTTGCAGGAATGAATATAAATAAAGTTACCCGAACGAGTAGACTAGGCAGTTGTCTTTCACGATGTACTTCTCACAGATATGGTATCCGCCGTCGAATTCTGCACCCATGTGTTGGGTAACACCGCATGCTTGCTGGATGTTCTCTATATACCTGCAATCGAGAGGGATCTGTCTAAGTTGGTAGAGATTGTTTCACAATCGATGTAAAATAAATACGTTTAACCATTTCCCAAACAAAAACGACTTTGATAAGGCAGACAACTTTGTGTGAACAGGAGAAATTGCTCATTACGAGCAATTTCTCCTTTTCCCACAACAATGTTTTCTAAAGTCGTCTGCAACAAAGTGGTCAAATGTCGTTATTGTTTGGGAAAGGGTTAAAGGTGCATGTTTACCGAGAACATGTTTTGTTTTCACTCCTTTAGAAATTTGAATGATTTGATACTAAAAAACCTGCCTTCCAAGGACTGTTAAGATACATCTAATATTTATTTGAGCCAATTGTAGACACAACATTTTTGCAAGTTGTAAGTGTAGGTATACAATGGCTAACGTTGATGTACAATATCTTTCACAATGCACAATCAACATATATGACCCAGTTCTTGAAGAATACTATTTATATGGTGTCTCATGATAGGACTGCAACAATACGAGTCTTTTAAAGTCATATCTAGATTTCTCATTGGATTCTTAGTACTTAAGTTATATGACAGATTTATAATCCGGTGAACTGCTGTAGTTTAATTCATAACTGCTTCACGTGACAAAAGTTTCACAACTTGCATAGATGTTTTTATTCAAGTGACATTGCAATTCAGTTTAATCATGGTTCATTGCAACAAAGAAAAATCACTTGATATCTGTACAACAATAAGCTCGAAAACAAAAACATACATAAACACAACACATACAGAACACTTAGAAATACATTTGTATTATAGTATTATAATGCAAAAAGGTTGGGTCACAAGTTTTAACAACATTAGCGATTGGGCCGTTCCGAGTGACAATGTAAAAAGTTCTATGTAAGATACTGATTTTAGGGAACAAACGGGCTGCCATGCTGCTGAAATAAGAAATAAAAAGAATTCGAACGCACCTCATATACAACTCTTCGAGATCAAGCAACTCCATATTCTGTAGTTCTTCATCGCCAGGAATGGGAATGCTGGCTGGTGCCGTGTTGTACAGTGGGGCTTTAACAGGTGTGTTTAATCCTAGCGAACCCTGCAACCTGCTCGTCTATAGAATGAGAGGGACGGAGAAACAATGCAATGAACGTTTTAGTTTAAAAGCATACCAGCCCTCAGAAAAACTGCAAAACTGGTTAATATGAGTTATAAATTATGATAGAATATGTTGAAACATAGCGCAAAAACCACAGGATCATGACAATATAACGCCTGCACTATTTATTATCTATTTTTCAAAGAGCTATTTTCAAATATTTGGTGCCCACCGATTTAACTTCATTGCTTACATTCGAGTAACATCTAAAATAGCAAGGAGTGCTCGGATCATTGAGTGCCGATCACCTGGTTAGAAAATCACGTGAATATTCGAAGTGGAGAATTTCATGGGTTTTATTTGTTCCCAACGTTTGTCGGCTGACATTCTTTTTACCGTTAATTGTAAACAAACCTTATAGTATTCACTCTATACAAAGCATCATGTGAACGTTTTACAGTCTCTATTCCTCTATAAAAGGAAATTTCAAGTTAATCTTCAATCATTCAAGAACTTTCACAATCTAAGTGTAAATGAGCGCAGGTGTGACTTTAAAATTATTTAAGTGTAAACAAGCGCAAGTATGACTTTAAACTTATTTATTTTTACATCGATTGTGAATGAATGAATGTATGGTGTTTTAAGGTAAGACCTGGGTAATGGAAAACTGGTTATAACTTTGGTTAAAGAATAAGTTTAAATGAAATTCATGAAATATGCATCGCTTCGAAGACATTCACCCAGCCAATTTTCAAAATTTGTCTGATTTTGAATTTGTATTTACAAAATGAATATGAAGGATTTTGTTATGTATTTCAAAATAATTACCTCCTTTTAAATTTCAATTTTCACATTAAAATTAAAATTTCATAAATGAAGTTGACAAATACAAATTCTAATCCAGGAAAGAGTCTTATAATATGTAACTTGATTTTAAAATGGCATTTGCTTTGTTTCATCTTTAATTTTGTTATTCTGACTTTTCTTCATAACCAAGGCGCATCTACAGCTCTGGGGCCGTATTCCCTAATCATCTTAAGTTTTCACTTAAGTTAAGAAATTTCTTATCATTTTTTCCCTAGCTAAGAAAAGAAATTTCTTATCTCTAAGTGATATTCCCTTGTCAACTTAAGAAATTCTTACGGAAGAAAATTCTTAAAGATAAGGAAAAACTTGGCGATATTTAAGGAAAAATGCCCAACTTAAGAAATATTTTAACTTTAGTCAAGTAGGGAATACGGCATCGATTGTGACGGAAGCTTGAAGCTTGTCAAATTCACCCTTGAGGACTTCTTCAATGATACTACATCAGACCTCTCGCCTAGCGGGTTCGATGCCCGTCATGCGAGTCGAAAATTGCTGAACTTACCCATGAAACAACGTGGGTAACGAAATAATTATTAAGGTGTCGACATTTAAGGCAACACCATGCTTAAAAAAGGGCTAAAAACGAAGCCTTTTAAACGTTATTGTGGAGAAACGACAATAAAGGCAAAACTGTGGTATACATTGTTTCTTTTAGTCACAGTACTGGAAGGGATTAATGCATGTTTACTATTGTTTCATGAAAACACAGATGGTTCCTTTAGTCGCAGTACTGAAATGGGCGAATGCGTGTTTTCAACAGTTTCATGTCAACACATGTGTTACCTAACTTAAGTCACAGTACTGAAATGGCCGAATGCTTGGTTACAATTGTTTAACGAAAAACAGGTTTTAGGGGTTTTGAAATAAAGAAATTGAATATGGACATTTGATCTGACACCTGTTTAAATGGTTTTTTGCTTACTTACGCAGCATGGAATGTGAGATACTCAAATTTAGTCTTTTGCTCAGGGTGCGTCGAAGCGTAGATATACTGTGATTTCTAGTTAATCCGAACACGTCCGTTCCCAAAAAAATGTCCGGATTACCAAATCATCCGGACTAATGAAGTAGAGCATGTTCTTATACACATTAAGACATTAACGGTATATATGCACGTGTATACTTATGACACTTTAGCAAACGCCAAATTGTCGACCGTCCTAAATTGAAAGAGTTTGCAGACGACATTTCAAAACGTGATGGAATTCAAAAATAATCTTCTGATATGGCAGAAAACATTGTGGGAAATGGAGAAATTGCTCGTCACGAGCAATTTCTCATCTACCCACAATGTTTTCAAAAGTTGTCTGCAACAATCTGGTCAAATAATTCCGTTCCCTTACAATTTCGTTCGGATTGCGAGACATTCGGATAATCGGGTCCGGATAAACGAGGCTTCACTGTAATGGGATTAGGGACAAATGTCTAATTGTATATGTGGGACAATCGGGTGTGGGGGGGGGGGGCGTTTAACTAACGACGAGAAAAAAGTTATAGATACCAATAATATAGGTAAATGATGGTTTTAATTGGAATATATTCTTTTAAGACAAAACATGGTTATATTGTTATTTTAAAAGGGGGAACCAAAGAAACTGAATAATAAATACGTTGGCAATACCTTTTGCTTTATTTTGAGATTTTCACCACATCAAAAAGATAAATGGATAAGATAAGCAAATGAATGAATATTGCCTCTAAGTCGTGTATATAAAATTGAATTCAGCGGATTTGTACGCAGGTCAATCATCCGAATAAAAGATAAACAAGTACATTCTTTAGTTATCATTATGCCACATACTATAAATGACACATGTCAATACTTGAATAAAAGATGAAAAAGTAAATTTTGTAGTTGTAATTAAGCTGTATATCAAAAAAGGATTTAAATTGATATCCACACATGTTGAAATTTTGCATAAAAGATTAACAAGCCCATTGTGTTATTGAGCAACATAAGAAATGGAATTTAACAGATTTTCACACATGTCAAAAATGTGAAGAAAACGTCAACAGGTACATGTTGTTGTTGTTGTTGTTATTATGCCACATATAAAAAGGGATTTTAACCGATTTCCTAACATGTTGAAAGTTTGCATAAATGATTAACAAGTGATAACATCGCTATTCAAAAGGAATTAAACCTAGCGTATAAATTATTCTATACATATAAAGGATACCCGGATTTCGTGTGATATTTGAACATTACAGAGCCCTATTATACCCCAGGGCGTATCCCCGAGGGGTTTTGCCACGTATGTCCTACCTGTAAAATTATAAAAAATAACCCTTTACTCAATGATATAACGATTTTTACGCACCTGATTCTAACTAAAACTGCATATTATCTAAAAGAGAGCTTTAAATGTCGAAATGAAATTATTTAATGTATTTACCTTTATTATATATCATTATGTGTTAGATCAACTAAATTCGTGACTTGCATGTTTTCGGGATTTGATAATCTTTGTTATGTTTTTGTTTATATTAACATGCTTACGTATATTAAATATATGTCTGTACCATATATGTAAATGTTGTCTTGGCCAAAGGCATTTATATGCTGGTTTTTGCCAAATAAAGAATTGAATTGAATTGAAAACTAATTGCTTGTGTTTTCTTTTTTTTAGTGTCTGTTTGGTTCATAAATCTTGCTTATATTCTAATGTGAAAATGAATATGTACCATGTACTCGTCAAATAAATGAACGTTCTGGTCTGTGTTTGCTTGGTCCATGTATGCAAAATATGAAAGGGTTTTCTTTCCGCCGTGCCGCTTGTTTGGGAATGGTGTTTCCTCCGGCGGGGGTTTATTCCGGGATTTGTGCGATTGCTCCCCAACTAAACCTGCTAGTGTCCGATACTCTATGGGTCGCCCCATTTCATAGGCTTGGTCCAAACCTCTTTGATTCACTTCACTGATTTCCCAGGGAAGAGATAGAAGGCCAATGAACTATAGATTTATATGGCGAACCTCAAAAGAACTTTAAACGACTTTAGATGTTCGTGTCATGAGTCTATTATTCAGATCGAGAAAGGTAGACACGTATTGATTGACAGCGAATAGAAATATTTCCATTACGTTTATGAATCAGATAATTTATCATTGAAGGTGAGTTGCTCTTTTTCTATGAATGTGCGTCATGAATACAGACATGTAAGAAATGATTACTTTATACCGCCATGGCTAATTCATAAGACTGTTGCATCTTTTTATACAATCATGTTCGCACATAAAAAGGTTGAAATAATGATGATTGCAAACTTCTTGCTCCATGGTGAATGAACTGGTATACTCAATGTGACCATCTTCTGTCAACCAGACTTCATTTATCACATTGTACCATACCAGACATAATAAAAACCAAAGCGCTTATAGCGCTGAAGGACAAAGGTGCGTTTAAAGTAAAGCAAGATGATTGAGGATGCATTTGAAAATTTCTTTGGGCGACATCTCGAGGAAAACAGCTGCTTCTTTTACCACCATAACTATAATGATTATTTCTGTGAACAAAGACTGAACGATAGTCTATTTTTCGAACATCGGAACATTTTTCGATTTCCGATGAGGCAACAGTTATAATAATATAGAGCAAAACAAAGCAAGTAAATCCGGACTACATTCCTAGTTCCAAGAAAGTATTAGTCCGCACAATAAAGGCGGATGTTGATTGAGTAATTGGGGTCAGACCGCTGTTTGTGTATCGATAAAGTGCCGTCCCTCAAAAACTGGTATGTAAATTCAATGGACTAAGGTGCTGACGCACCCTTAGTCAAAAAACGTGCTGACGCACCCTTAGTCAAATAAAAAGTAGGCTAGGTTACATCCTTATTCAAAACACGTATATAAAAAATGTATAATTGGCCAGAGGAAGGAACTATTAAAATAGATATTTGTATCATATTGTATTGTTCACAAAATAGACAGTTTATACAAATTTTAAAAGTTTTACACATTTTATTCAATTTAACACCAGAAGGTCATAGATCCATGTGGCAGTATAAACAGGTATATATTAAAATCTACTATATAGGTCAGATAATTCAGATAAGATTATCTTTACAAAACAATTATGAACGGAGTGGTTAAGTCTATCAATACTCTAGTTTGAGGTAAACTATGTAGTTCATTTACTTAGAAGAATGCCCTTGATTATAAAACATAAATGAAATATCAAACCATGGGATAGTATTTATTTAGAAAAAGACATTTATATGTAAAAATAAAATAGTCGATGTAATGATGTATTCGTGATGTTTCCTCGTAAGATGTTGTTTTGTATTTGTATTTGTAAATCGTTAGTATTGTAAAATGACTATGTATATTGTATTTGTCAAATAAATCTATGTTCTGTTCTGTTCTGTCCGTAAGATGGAAGAGTTATTTGCGTGGTCAAATTTTGTATCATTTATCTGTAAGTATTAAAATACAATTCTAATCTATTTGATAGTCACTGTTAAGGTGTATTCGTGATATTTCCTCGTAAAACGGAAGAGAGTTCTTTGCCTGGTCAATTTCGAATCAATTATGCAATGGTTGCCGTTGCCAACTAGACCAACAGAAGTGCTAAATACTTCGATCGTGTATTGGATTTTGTCAGATTTGCGATGGCCAATTCCGAGGGCCTTTTTTAGTAAGCGACACACGCCAGAAAGTATAATAAGTTTTTCTTTTCCGAAATCGAAATATCCGTCAGCGTGGCCTAGCGGTTAACCCTTTACCAAAGGCCAAATTTTTTTCTGTCCAAAATTGAAAGAGTTTGCAGACGGCATTTCAAATTGTAATGAAATTGGAAAGTAATCTTCTGATAAGGAAGAAAACATTGGGGGAAAAGGAAAAATTGCTCGTCACGAGCAATTTCTCCTTTTCTCACAATGTTTTCTAGAGTCGTCTGCAACACTGTGGTCGAATTTCGTTATTGTCTGGTAACTAGGCTTTTTTTCGGAAATGTTAAAAGTATTGATCTTGAAACAGGATTATAATTGGCCAAGTATTCAGAAATTCATAAGCTTTATTGAATCTAATTCTGAGAAAAACAAGTTTAAACATTAGCAAACTCTTATATAAAGCTAGTAATAGACGACATAAGCATATTCTAATTAACCAATAATTCATTATAACTATCAAGTATTCTGGCTTTTAGTTTTACATTTACATTCATCGTTCATTGGTATTCTGTGATTCTATTTCATCAAACAATCACAGTTTTCTCCTTTGTATGTTTGTATTGCCATGTTTATGCATTTTTATGCATTTCTACGCATCTGTTTGTTTTATTCCTGTTTGACAGCAAACTCTGTTTAGTTAATATGTCAATAAAATATTTGAAAAAAACCCTATAATAATCACAATCTTTATCTTTAATACATCGATGTTAAATGTCATTGTTTAGATCCAAACATTTGCAGCAAAATCAGGAAATTCCTTTATAAATCATTGCACATAATGAGCATAGTGGTCTTTTAAAGAAAGTGATGGATGTTTGCATCATTTGTGCAGTACTTACATTGTAAAGCGTGGTCTTTTAAAGAAAGTGATGGATGTTTGCATCATTTGTGCAGGACTTACATTATAAAGGGTTTTCTTTGTCTCTTCAATAAAAAAAAACCATAATCTCGACTGCTTCGTATGACTAGATAAGGATTTGAGCACAATCTTGATATCGAAATAAAACTCAAATGGCTTCAATTTATGATATTCTACTGTTTAGACCGAATCATCAAAATGTTTGGAAGAGTTCTATCAGATAACAAACGTACTTGAGGGACCGTTACGTTAGAACGAATTAAACAATCGGCATGAAGGGTTTTCAGAATGATCCAGACGTCGATATTTCATTGTAACACATTTCCAGCTTTGATTATCCGAGCTACGTGAATGGGTGCTATTGTATTCAATATTTATTGATACAATAATATCAATAACGATTCCGACAGAGTACGCTTGGAACTGTTAATGCGTATGAATGAAATATCTAAAAGGGTTTTTCTCACAGATCGGGTTTTATGCGTAACAAATACTTGAATTATGTTTTAAAGAATCTTCGACCCTGAACAAAAGGCCGTTTTTACTTTTTTTGTTCTAAACATGTTATGCACCATTGTTTCAGTTATATGAAAGGAACGAATTGCAATGGGTGACGGTGCATTGCTCGCAGACTCTTATCTTTTTTTATCAATATGCAAGACAAGACTTAACCCTTTCCGTAACAATATCGACGTTTGACCACTTTGTTGCAGACGACTTTAGAAAACATTGTGGGAAAAGAAGATATTCCTCGTAACGAGCAAGTTTTCATTTTCCCACAAGGTTTTCCGCTCTTTCTGTAGAATTTTGTTCAATTTCATCACATTTTGAAATGTCGTCTGCAAACTCTTTCAATTTGGGAGAGTCAAAATTTGTTATTTGGGAAAGGGTTAAATATTCTCATGTACAATCAAGCGTTTATGAGACCCATATGGTGATGTTATCTTAACCCTTTACCAAACGCCAAATTTTCGACTGTCCTAAATAGAAAGAATTTGCAGACGACATTTCAAATGGTAATGAAATTTGAATACGATATTCTAATGAGACAGAAAACATTGTGGGAAAAGGAGAAACTGCTCATGATGAGCAATTTCTGAATTTCCGACAATGTTTCCCAGAGTCGTATGCAATAACGTGGTTTAATGTCGTTATTGTTTGGAAATTGGTTAAAATGTCACACTTTACCTGAGGGTAATGGAAATTTAGATTATTGTTGGTTGAATAGCCCGCTTTAATGTTTTAAGCTATCAACAATATGAATGCGATGCTATCTGCACCATATTGTTTTATCAGATGAACAGATGTGTATCAATCATTTAGTAATACATAACATAATAGACATGTGATGTCTTTTGATCCAAAGACAACATTTTATTTTCATAAGATTAAAATCGCAATCTGTGAGATAGTCCTTTCTTTAATGTGACAGTCGTCTGGTTTTTGTACTATTTGAGAATAGCCACCAAAACCTATTTAGTTTAGTTTAAACTTATTTATCTTACATCGATTGTGACGCAGCTTGACGCGTATTCAATTCACTCTCGATGCCAATCGGAACTACTCGGGTATTTCCGTGAGCTGTGAAATACACCTCGGATATAAGTGTAGGGTTACAACTTTTCAAGTAAATCGGCATCCGGCAATTAACACATTTTCTAAGCGTGCACGTTAAGTAGTCCAATGTGTATGGAAGTGTTGAACATCCTTTTAAAACATTTTTTATCAGTAACCCATACGAAATGGCGAAACTGTTGTTGTAACATGTAAAGTTGTTTCCTCAATCAAATCTAACGGCTTTTAAGATTTCACTTTTAAGATCTATTTTTAAAAACGAAAGTTAAGTGACGTCATTCTAGCGGGAAACAATATGGCGTCATCCCTATTATTTCAGAGGTGTTTTCATTGGATAAACCCGATGTGTTCAGATTGTCTCGATGCCTGCGTCCTTGATAATGTACAAATGTACCAGTACTAGCACGGATTTGAGAGCTAGTCCGGGCAACTTGAAGGTATCAACCCTTTCCCAAACAATAACGACATTTGACCACTTTGTTGCAGACGACTTTAGAAAATTTGTTGTTTGGGAGAGGGTTAAATGGGTGAATCTTTGCCTCCATTATGTCACACTTTACCGTCTTTGATAAATACCACTGTGTGGCAAAAGGATAGATTGCTCTGAATGAGCCAATTCTCTTCTGCCTTTCGTCATTTTGGTTACTACCAAATGGCAAAACGAATATGTACTTATATCATTTTGTTTAATTTGGTTTGCTGTTGCTTTTAACTTGGACCAGATAACAGACAAGTCCTCAACAGGAATGTTTTCATACACTTTGTATATATTATGTAAATACAATGTATAACAAAAGAAAATATTCACCCATCTTATTTGGTTTCTCCCTATATATAGTTATTGAGGTTCTTTTCGCAAGATAGAACAGTCTGGGTTGAGATATACGTCACTTTTCTCACATTCGCAGAGCATGTTTCCACTAGGAAACACCAGTAAAGGTGACTGGCAAAACTCCCTTCCATAAACTTACCTGTTTCAAATAAGAACTCTTTATCTCATTACGACCGTTTTGATTTGTTCATGCCTTTTTACATTGAAGATATGTTAACAAATTTCCCACAAGAAGGGGTTTACCCATTACCAAACAATAATGAAGTTTGACCAGTTTGTTGCAGACGACTATGGAAAACGTTGTGGGAATTTTGGTGTTTGGGAAAGGGTTAAATAGTCTCATGTATAAGATCGCATTGAGTACCTACACGATCTATTATTGTAACATCTTACGGTGTAAATGGTTATTTTGGACATTAATGTTATGATGTAATTCAAGAAAGTAAGGAGTGATATAGAGTTTAAGTCAATAAATAATATTGAATCTCTTTTAAATGTCATATTACCAGTGCCGCGGGCAAATGCTGTTACCTGAATTGAAATGTGGGAAATAGTTGACCCTTAGATAAATCAATGACATCCTTGGAACGATATTAACACTGCACACCTCTTTTGCAGACGTTTTCTTATGTGGAAATAACGTGAAACGAATTATCATTAGTTTTCGCGTCGAATACGTCAAACTGTATTGATATATTGTTGTTATATTGATGGAGAGAAAAATATGCGGTTAGAGTAGGCAAGATATCATCTGAAGTATTTTTCTTCCAAACAAATATGAAATTTATTGAAAACAAATAGTTTTTTCTGGAAACGACAACATTCCCCTCACAGTGTTTGATAATGCTATTCCGTTATAAGCGGTTCTTCATGTTACTTGAATGGGTTGTCAATGGCTATCCAACTAATGGAAGAGCCTCTAAGTACCAGCCGGCCAATGGACATCATTCTTTACCAGTTCCCTTTGTAAACAACTGGCAGACACTATGTCATTTTAAAACGTGATTCTGTCTATTATTCGGACTTTATCATAAGCATTGTTTACGTAACCCGTTTTTTGAAGTGTTACTCTTTGGGAAGGACTATCCGGTTATTTTACGGAAGTTGGATTTAGTCCTGTAATTTGTTTTTTGTCCACTGTAGCAGCGAGTGTGAGTGACTTAGTTTTGACAAACTACGCAGTTGTTAACATAACAAGAGACTTTATTATCCGTGACTGGATGGAGATTTCGGGGACCCGTTAAACCTTATAACTATTATATCGCTCAAACTTGGCCTCAACTCCCATACTACGTTATTTTCAGATTTCCAAACAATTCTAAAGATTACCACAAACAATTTATTTCTATTGCATGCAATCCGTTCAAATGCGACATGATCAAAGATGCGCTTTGTATAGAATTCCTGCCACGTTGTTATCCCTTTCCCAAACAACACATTTTCAACTGTCCCAAGTTCAAAAAGTTTTCAGACGACATTTCAAAATGTGACGAAATTGAAAAAATATTCTTCAGAAAGAGCGGAAAACCTTGTGGGAAAAGGGAAAAATGCTCGTTACGAGCAATTTCTCCTTTTCCCACAATGTTTTCTAAAGTCTTCTGCAACAAAGTATTAAAAAACGCTATTGTTTGGGAAAGGGTTATTTAAAAAAATGTTAAGAATGTAAAGAGTTGCATAATTATTTGTCGGACCCTTATTTCCCGTCTAAGTACCTGCCAAAAAGAGATAGCCCCAAGCCCCCAAATAATCAATATAAGACCAGTGTCTGTAATGCTTACGTCATATTGAATGGTTTGTTGGTGTTCAATTGTTATCTGCAAATGTCGCTACTATCAAGACTTAACAAACAGATTCACCACTGTCGCTTACCTTTGGTTTATTAGGTCTTTGCTACTACCAAGTCAATATTTTGACAGTTGTTGTTGTTGTTGTTGTTGCCCTCGTTCGAACATGGGAAACTAATTACACTTAGCAACATCAACAACAACAAAAAACAGAAAACATTGAAATGCCTTGAATTTTTCATTCATTTGAACGCAGAAAATGCATTTTTGAAATTTTAATCATAACATAAATCCTTGAGGCAATTTTTCCGTATACTAGAGAAAGAAAATAAGACTCGTACTAGCAAAAAAGTGTACCCTCAATTCTAGACGTTTATTTCCCAATTTCGATGTATTGGTGATATATTGTAGAAAGCATGTGCTATTATTGGCAGATAATAGGTTTTATAATTTCAGAGTGGATAATACAAGGTCAACCATTTAAAATCACCCTGCACAGCACAGCTCTCCAGTAGCTGAGTATGAGTTTGATTGACGGTATATGTTTGTACATTAACATCAACGAGTTCTATTATGTTTTTCTTATTCATTATAATTACCTTGAAAGAAACCATTTAACAAACCAATCAAAAGCTGTGTTCAAGAGAGATCTTTGTTCATTCATTATAGACTTATACGAGAAAAAGCAACGACCCTGATAGAAAAGACGAATCCTTTCTTGAAGCTATGTAGAGTAGCAGAGCCATAATAGCGACGTAATACTGACCGTTTTATTTATCAATGATCGCTTACCTAAAACGTTATGTGTATACATGTATTTTGAATGGAATTGTATGTTTGATTGTATTAATGTACAAATGGTATTTTGTTGTATTGATTATTTTGTATAGGGAAGGACCGAATCTCAGTTTGTAGAACATGTGGTCCAACCATTATTCATTAGATGGTTGAATAGAAATATATTGAAACTAAACTACAATTTTACAACAGGCTCCAAATGCCTTCTGTCTAAAATGCATTACATTGATGATGTATAGGGTAGGTGATATAAATAGCCAACTCGAGCCCAACAAAGAGCAAATACATCGATACGGATTATGAAGAGAGATTATCCGGAATGTATCGATCCAAATCTCCAAGCGGAAGGGAAACTAGAGTAGCAATGGTATCTTCTGGGGGTATTTCCGTGACCTGGGAAATACACCTCGTATGTATACATGTAGGTCTACGGTTGCACATTTTGTGCGATGTGTCCCGGCTGATTACACATTTTCACATTTTCTGTTATGTGAGCGCCCATGTTGAAAAGTTCATTGTCAATAACAGCATCTTATGCCATACAATGGTGCGACATTGTGATCATTGAATTTTCACTGGTTATCATTTTATAGCTTTTATAATCATTTTTTTTGTATTGAAACATTGGAAGATGTTCAATTACTAGGTCTAAGAAAAACCTCAACTATTACAAGGGTTAATAACATGAAAGCATTACCTGAGAGGTTTAAATTGTCTCTAACATTCGGTATTTCTAAAGTCTAATGTTGAATACTAATACTGTCGTTATCCACAAGGTTACGAAATTTGTATCGGTTATCATGCATAATTATAAAAGAAAGTTCACAACAATCTGCATAAAAGTAAAACGTTTTATATGTCAATGTGTTTTATATGTCAATCTATATTACAAAATTGTCTATTTTTTAGGAACATAACTAATTGTTAACATATCAGTATGTATTGTATGATGTATTGTGAGCCAGTGGCCTTTATTTGCAGCAATGAACTCTTGGAACTTTAGTTGCAGAAGGTACATTTGTCATTGGCTGGAGAAAATTTGCCTTTTTGAGTTAATAGTAAGCTGCTAAGATTCTGTGATTGATGCAAGATTGAACGATATTGGAGTTTTTGAACTTACCTGATTTTGTAAGAGTCCCATGATCTGTGAAAGTTCCGCGGCTTGCGGGTTATGAACCTTGTACTGCACGGCAGAATACAGCACCATAGTCAGGAACACTAACGCCAAAAGTAAGCTGGCGATCTTACAGCTTCTCCTATCCATGACTCTCTGGAAAAGATGCAAGGACAAAAGTCTTAATCTTATTTGTAGAAAAATGCTTTCCAATTGTAGGGAGTCGGCTAAGGGGTCCGGGGTGCCAGGTTCTAATTCCGGCCGGGTTATCGGAATTCCTCTGAGCAAAAAATGCATACATCCAACGTTGTTCGGAGAATGCCGAGATGTTGCCGGGCTCCTTTCAAATAGATCAACAATCCGAACACATCGGGTTTATCCAATGAATGAAAACGCCTCTGAGATCATATGGATGTCGCCATTTTGTTTCTCGCGAGACTTACGTCATTGTATTTTCGTTTCTAAATATAGTTCTTAAATTTGAAATCTGAAGAGTCATTTGTTTTGATAAAGGAAACAGTTACATATAACTCAGCTCTACATATCGCCATTTCGGACGTCTAACAAGTCCACATACATTGAGCTATTTAACGTGGACGCTTAGAGGACATGTGTTATATGCCGGCGACGATTTACCCGAAATATCGAAGCCCTACTCTTATATTAGCTCACGGAAATATCCGAGTACCTCCGATTGACTCTTACTTTGTCTTCCAATGGTAGGGTTCCGGCTTCGGTATATGGGGTCCCGGTTTTGGATTCCGACCGGGTCATCGGTTTTTCTTTTAGCAAAAAATGCATCCGTCCTACGTTGCTTTTCTCCACACAGGTGTATTAATGGGTACCTCTGAGGGAGTTAACCAATGTGCCGAGGCTTCAATGGCGTCATGTAAAGGGCTATATATATATGTGGTATTTTAACTTCTTGCCATGCGTTTGTGTACCAAATACAAAGTACGAAGCCGTTTTCCCCAGCCTGCATTTGTATAAAGTTTTCATTACTTCTGATCGCTCAAAGATTGTAAACATTATATTAATAATAACACCAGGGTTCACGGCTTCTGTACTATGTTGTAAACATAAGCCAATCAGAATAATTCGGTCTAAAGGTAGGTACCTATTTCTATTACTTCAAACTAACAAACATTTATTTCTCATAAAAAACAAATGCAGGACAGGGACTTAATAAGTCTTAAGTTTCCGTCCCAATCCAATTGTGAAAAAAACAACACTTTACAATAAAACATTTTTAAAACTTAAACCTAAAAACACTATTCCTACACACTGCGGCTCAATTATGGACTCGCCCAATTATGGTAGATAGGTTAAGGACAATGGCTTTTTGATACCGAAAAAAATATTGGCGGATAGTTGTATGGACAGATTTTACACAGGTAAAGCTAATCATAGACTAGTTTACCCTTATAATGATGAAACCGACTTTATGCTTATACAAACAGGTTGGATCCAGGCCAACCGCCATTTGAATTGGCGGTTCGTCTGTGATCTATCCTGTTTGCTACTCTGAGTATCTTTTCTCATTAAAATTTTAAGCAAATAACTAAGGTTTTGGAAAGCAGCCGACACAAGAATACATTTTTGAAAAGTTACCCAGCATTCTAAGGGCGAATTGATAATCATAGAATAGCGAGTGACCAACTTTCTACCACCCGATAATTCAAATAATTTGCTACAAATCACGACGTATTGTTGTGTATTCAAAATTTAAGTTGGTGGCCCTCTTGGCCAAGTAGTTTAAGTACATAACTTGAAATTACATGACCCTTCTCCGGGTGGCGGCATTCGGATCTTCATGAAAGGCAGTTCACCAATTGACTTACGGAATGCCAAAGGTTCTTTCTACCTGGCTTGACCAGCCCTTAATTGTAACTATTTCCTTGGTATTCCTCATTTTGTTGGAAAAAAATCAACAACAACACGTTTTTAGTCAAAACATTATAGTAGTATTTCTTCTTATTTTTTTTTTAAAATATTTTTATTATTAAGTATTCCTCCCTTTTTTTCTTATCATTTCAGTTATTTTACGTTGCCCATCTCTGAATTATGGGGAAAGAATCATTGGTCAACTTAAAAATAGGGCTGATCAAGCCATTGGCATTCTGTAATTTATTTGGAAGATAACCTCTCAGGCTCATGAAGTCGTTGGCATTATATATTAAGTTATTCGAAAGACTACCTCCCATGAATATTTAATTTCCAATTATATACACACCAAGTTGCAAGGAATGTGGATATCTAGCTTTATTACCAATCTGAACACATCGGGTTTATCCAATGAAAACACCTCTGAAATAATAGGGATGACGCCATATTGTTTCCCGCGAGAACGACGTCACTTTACTTTCGTTTTTAAAAATAGATCTTAAATGTGAAATCTTAAAAGTCGTTGAATTCGCTTGAGGAAACAACTATACATGTCACAACAGCAGTTTCGCCATTTACCTGATAAAAAATGATTTAACAGGATGTCCAACACTTCCATACACACTGAACTACTTAACGTGCACGCTTAAGAAATGTGTTAATTGGCGGATGCCGATTTACCCGAAAAATTGTAATCCTACACTTATATCCGAGGTGTATTTCACAGCTCACGGAAATACCCGAGTAGTTCCGATTGCTTTATTACTTGTAACAATAAACCACTTATACATAGGAACCTATATATATTGAAATATGATATGGAAAGAGGATTTAGAGGAAAATGTCACAAAAAAAATCGTGAAGAAATATAGATATATAATAGAAACGAATACAGATTTGGTATGAAATTAGAATGAGGCAATTGTGACGAAAAACAACGTGTAGATATATAAAGCGGCAATTTGGTACATGTATGTGTCTACTCGGAACTAGTCGGGTATTTCCATCAGCTGAGAAATACACCTCGGATATCAATCTGAACACATCGGGTTTATCAAATGAAAACACATCTTAAATAATAGGGATGACGCCATATTGGTTCCCGCGGAAATGACGTCACTTCACTTTCGTTGCTAAAAATAGATCTTAAATGTGAAATCGTAAAAGTCGTTTAATTCGATTAATGAAACCACTATATATGTCACAACTTGTAATTCCGCTATTTTGTATGCGTTACGGATAAAAAATGATTAAAAGGTATATCCAACACTTCCATACACATTGAACTACTTAACTTGCACGCTTAGAAAAGATGTTAATTGCCGGATTTCGATTTACCCGAAAAATTGTAAACCTACACTTATATCCGAGGTGTATTTCACAGCTCACGGAAATACCCGAGCATTTCCGATTGCTCGGATATAAGAGTAGGGTAAATATTCATTGGCTTATAGCACAATTCCTTTACGCGTCAACTTTAAGTAGTTCAATGTATATGTAAGTGCTGAGCATCATTTTAAATTACATTACATTATTCTTTATTGCAAAAACAGTTACAGTTTAAAGCAATTTTCATATTATACAAACATTCCATGACAAAGAACATATAAGAGAACATATAAAAGCAAAGATGTTAGCTGAAGAACAAAAATAGTTAGAAAGCGTATTTTTACTAATGATTCATTTTCATAAGATACTAAATTCCTTTGAAAATGAATTACTAGTGTTAGTTGTTTTGTCTACCTGCAAAGAAGAATAATTTTGCCTAATCATTCAATATGATAGGAGAATTTGAAGACATACGATTTATAAATGTCTGTATTGACGGCCATATATGATAGTAACTTTTTATGTATTTCTTTCTTAAGTCTGTAAACTTTGAGCATATAAGTAAGAAACGGTACTCGTTTTCCACTAATCCAGAAGTACAATTTGGAGAAATTCGTTGATTTTTCTGGTATGTTATTATGAATATTTTATAAATTATGTTTTAAAGGTAACGCATACGTTATAGTGAAAATAAAAGTTGTGCTATATGTAACTGTTTCCTTGATCAAGATAAATGACAATATAGATTTCATATTTAACATCTATATTTAGAAACGAAAGTACATAAGTCTTGTGAGAAACAATATGGCGGCTTACTAATTATTTTAGAGACGTTTTTATTTGATAAACCCGCTGAGTTCAGATTTTAGCCACAGGTACACCAATGTCGTCGGATTAGTTCGGTCGTTTTCGGTTAACCTCGGTCGGGTCCGGAACTATTCGTTTAAATGCGAATAGTTCCGATACAGACCGAGGTATACCGAGAAGGACCGAAGTAATCCGACGAGAGAACGGTTTTCAAAATGGCGATTAAGGGTATCCTATCTTAAGTTGAATGTAATCATGTCTTCAAACAAGAAGTGAGACCCATTTCCCACTATACTGAACTTTTCAGACTGGTCTAAATTGTAGTCAACAGTCGGCGACAGTATTGTCCGAATAAGTCAGAAAAAGTATTTCATTCTACGTTTGTAACACAAGTACAGTTTGGATGATCTGCAAAAACAAAGTAAAATTAAAAAAAGTAAAAAAAAAACAAGGGCATCATTTCAATTTTTTTCTTTTTTTTTGGGGGGGGGGGGGTATCCTTAGTTTCATTATCGTTCATAGGTTTTTTAACTTACCTTGGTAAACAAATCCACTTATCCAGTCCGACTAAACCCTAAACCACACTCACGTAAAACCACAAAACGAATAAAACCAAACGAAATGGTTATTTTAATAGGATAACTTGTCACAAACACCAATTAACAAAAAGAAATAAATATAAACAAATACATAAAGGCTTAAGCTACACGTATTTCTATATATACGAACGCTCAAAAAAGGCATTCCACTTTAAAAGATCCGATTTATGAGAGCGCACGGAAGAACACTGTTGGATGAGAAGGGTTAGTCAGCGAATGAATGATCCTTCTGTTCTGGTACGTTATATGGCCACCGAGTAGTAAGCGGCTTATAGAATTGTCTACCTTTATGTCAATCTCACCGCTTATTCACCCAATGAAATCATCGCTAGTATACTATGGAAGAAACAATATTGGTTCTCGCGAGATTTCTTTATTGTGCTTTTGTGATCAAATATAGACCTTAATTGTCATATCGAAATATTCATTTTATTGGATTAAGGAAACAGATTTATATTTCACAAGTTATAATTTGGGAGAGTCGAAAATTTGCCGATTGGTAAATAGTTAAACACAAGGCCACGGTGACATAATTTATATATATCATTAAATTAGCTATGAAAAGACGCAATGACCTTTTAGAAAACAACTATTAACACATTCTGTTCCCTCTCCTTTTCACATATATATGTGAGGGTAGGTATATTACGTGATTTGATTTAGATTTGTATGTTATATTCATATACATGTACTTATTTGTAGATCTTACTCGTTTTTTTTTGGACTAAGGGTGCGTTAGCACCTTAGTCCATTGAATTTACATACCATTTTTTGAGGGACGGTATTTTATCGATACACTAACAGCGGTCTGACCCCAATTACTCATTTAACATCCGCATTCACTGTGCGGACTAATACCTTCTTGGTACTAGGGATGTAGTCCGGATTTACTCGCTTTGTTTTGCTCTATAGTATTATAACTGTTACCTCATGGGAAATCGTAAAATGTCCAGATGTTCGAAAATAGACTATCAATCAATAGACTATCGTTTAGTCTTTGTTCACAGAAATAATAATTATGGTAATGGTAGTAAAAGGCGCAACTGTTTTCTCCGAGATGTTTCCCACAGAAATTTTCAAATGTATCCTCAGTCCTTAGTCCTTCAGCGCTATCAGCGCTTTGATTGTAATGGCCGTGGCCATATGAGATAATTTTGAAAGAATTTGCGTACATGATTATGTACAAGACTTTGTTTGTATGTAAGGAGAGGATAGAACGAAGGGAGAGAAAGCGAAAGAGAGGAAAATAGTGAGCGAGAGATGTATCACGTTGGCAATACATTATTGTGTAGATGTATTGTTTAAAATGACGATGTACTGTATTTGTATAAGTCAAATAAAATTAATTTGATTCTGATTCATATTTTTGAAATGTTTTGTAACTGGCCAATGGCATATGTTGTTGCAGTATGCCCAATAAAGTTGAGTTGAGTTGAGTATTTTCCCTGTAGTGAAAGGACGGTGCTGTGACAATCACTCCTAATGACTTTCGCTAATTACTTCCGCAAACAATTGTTTACAATCATGTCAATCTAATTGATCGGTAGTACATGTCAATGGTGTGAAATGATTACATTTATTGCGTTGTTATCTTGTAACGGTGTTGGTATTCTTTTTAAAGCAATATTTTTGCATTTGTCCCTGTGATGCTTGAAAGCTATCCATATTGAACATTTTTGTGTCAAATGTTGTTCGGAAGTGTAAAATAGACTTAGTTGAAATAGTTGAAATTTAACGGCTTATAAGACGGCATTTGATTTTTCTTTTCTTTTTTTTTGTTTTTTTTAAATAAAATTGATATTTGGCTTGCAGCAATGTATGATTAATCACTTTGTCCATGTCAGTGTTTCCAAATAATGCTTCTGGCGCAGATCAATCCAGATAATTGATTTGGTATTCGTTTATGATAGGTATCAATAGATAACCGAGTCAAACATTGTTGGGTTACTGGACAAGTCCAGGAAATGCAAGTAAAGTCTCTTGTGAGCCATTTATTCAATTCAATTCAATTTTTTTTTTTTATTCAGCATAAAATAGCACAAAGCATACTTATAGCCATAACAAAAATAATGCATACATTTTAACACATGCATAGACATTAACATATCGGTAAGGATTTTCAAGAGAAGTACAAGATGAAAAGTTGATACAGTTATAGTTTTCCTTTGTAAAAGAGAACAGAGTAGTCAGGACACAGTAGGAGGCTATGTTTTTTAAAAGGAAATAATTCTATCAATTTTGTTGAAAGGAATTTGATTATAAATCATTTTTTCATAGTCGTGACTATCCTGCACTATTCCTTTTATTAATCAATACAATCTAGATCCAAGATAGTTGACTGGCTTTCATAGCAGCAGACTTTTTATTATATGGAAACATAACAATTCCAGTGTAAAAATACATACTTACAATCAAGGATTTAACCCATTCCTGTGGGAAGTTTTTAACATATATTCAATGTAAATAGGCATTAACAGACAACATAACGGGTTCTTATTTAAAAAAAATAAGAATATTTTTAAGAATGAAACGTTGCTCATCACGAGTATATTTTCACGTCACAGTACCTTCAAAAATCCTCTATTATGGAGCCAAAAACATATATAGGAGAAAGATGACAATATATTACCCTGAATTAGGAGGAAAATACTTTTTACACAAACATGTATACTAAATAAAATCACATTCAATAAAGACAATCAATCCCTATGGTGTCAAGTATTTGGTATTATATACAAACGAAAGGAAGATGAATATATTTTTCCAGAAAATGAATACATTTCTCTAGACTTGGATAAGAAGTTTATACACTTAACATTTATGTTCTAAATAACGTCGCATTCAATTAAAAAACAACAACAACAACAAACATTTCCCCTGCTGTAAAGTTTTTGGATAGGGGTTCGAAAAGGTTAAACTTCGAAACATCTGAGTTTTGTTCCATTAATGGTTCGAGCCCCTAACTTAAAATCCCGTAATATTTATCTATCTTTCAATTTTTTTTTTTTTTTTTAGTTTGATTTGTTTGGTTAATACTGGTTAATTGTCTATTCTTAGTGTAGACGCAGTGTAGATATAGCGCGACAAATTATTAAGAATGTGTTTTGATGTTGATATCATTAAGTTTTTGAATTTTTGGAGTGTTGGCCATTGGTAATAGTACGGCTTTAGGTAGGTATGTCTCAGGTTGCGAAACTTAGGACATACAAGAAGAAAATGGTATTCGTTTTCTATCATGTTCATTTTACAGTTTTTGCACAAACGTTCTGTTCGAGGAATGTTGAGGTGTCTACCCTTTTCGATTAAGAGGTCATGTGAAGAAATTCTATTTATAATTGATCGTTGATATAGTAGTATCCATTGCATGATGTATTGTGGGCCAGTGGCCTTTATTTACAGCTATAAGCTTTTGAAACTTTAATTGCAGAAGGTACATTTGTCATTGGCTTGATAAAATCTGCCATTTTGAGTAAATATATAGTTGCTGGGATTCTGTGATTAATGCAAAATTGTACCATATTATCTTTTAAACGCATGTAAGTTTAAAGACTTCTCCATATATTGATTCATTAATAAGCTTTGCCATATGTAATGGATCAAAATCATCTTTCCAATTTTAAAAAGATTGAGGATATTTTCCCCCTTTTATCATTTCTCTGTGTATGTTGTTGACCAACATTCGCCGTATGTTGCCGTCTATGCATGAATAATTATGACGCTGTATATTCAAAACTCTACCATCTTCCGAGTTCAGTCGAGACTATCCGACAAAGTCCGTCATGATTGATATTTCTTTTGCAATTGCAAAAGTAACCAAAGGAAATAAAGTTATAATGATGGACTGTTGTTCATATTTACCAACACATTTAATTGATGTATGGGCATGACCCTATAACATCAAAATAATACTTTTAAACAACCAGTTGTTTCAATCGTATCTACTCGGCAATCCCCGGCACAAGTCGGTAGATAGTCGGTTGTTATTTTGAAGAAATGGCTGATGTGTTCCGATTGCAAGTTGTTCAACGGCGTCCATGCTGTCGTGGTTACTTAAAAACCATGTGGTCTAACATTACGGACGGCTTCGAGGATGTTTTTTGATACTCAGCATAGCTTGTAATTTATGCTAACTAGGCAAGTCAACAGACGGCGAATGTTGGTCAACAAAAGCTTTACATCCTTTGCTATCCTCGATAATCCCAGAAATCATTAAAGGCAAATGTGTATTTAGGCTTACTTAATGGTAATTGATTAATGTTATTTTCTCTCAGATAAGGTTTTATAATATTTGCGGAACCGCATCTGTATCCTCATAATTGACATGGTTGTTAGTAACATATTGGAGTTTGCTGTATTTTGTAACTTAAATTTTATGAAAGTGTTCGACAAGGTACCCAATAAAAGATTGTATAGCAAATAAAGTAGCCTCAAGTTCAATGATCAAATTGTAAATTGGATTGGGAATTTTATTAGGGATAGAAGTCAAGAAGTCAGGATCAATGGGGTGAAATCTAAAACCCATAAAGTTACCAGCGGAAGCCCCCATGGACGTGTCCCATACCTTTTTGTAATCTACATCAATGATATGCCCGATGAAGTCAAATGACAGTCATCTCTTTGCAGACAACACGAAAATATATGCTGAAATCAAATCCGAACAAAATCAAATAGATTTTCAGAAAGACCTCGACAATCTATACAATTGGTGTGCTAACTGGCTTCTCAAATTTCACCCAAACAAATGTAAACACGTCACTGTAGCAAAGGGGTGAAGTAGAAGAAAGATTGGACCAGCTTTACGACGGAGACCACAATGTAATAATATTGAAGAAGACAAAAAGGGAAAAAGACATTGGGGTTTTAGTCGACGACAAACTAAATTTAAAAAAAAACACATCCAAAACTAGGTGGCAATTCGATCATGGGTTTAATTAGAAGGACATATACGTATCTAGATTTGGAACGCTTCAGCTTCCTATTCAAATCACTAGTAAGACCACACCTAGGACCCGTTTTACTAAACAACTTACGGAAAATGTTTGCGTAAGTCAGAATTGATTAACATGGATAATATCTTCAATGAAAGTACAATATTGCAATGTGACACATCATTGGAAGCGTCTCGGAGAGACGATTCCAATGATGTGTTACTTTGCAATATTGCTTTGTCCAATATTGAAATAAAAGGGCTTGTTGTTTTAGACTTACGCAAATCTTAAGCGTAAACTGTTTAGTAAAACGGGCCCCTAGAGTATGCGGCCTAAGACTGGTGTCTTCACAACAAATCCGATATCGAGGACATAGAAAATGTACAAAGGTGGGCAACCAGACAGTTGACATCAATGAATTGACTGTCCTATAATAAAAGGGTTAAAAATATTGGTATACCAACGTTAAAATATAGACGCCTAAGAAGAGACATGATGTAAACCTATAAAATTGTGAATCTAATTTATGGAAAGAAAGTTACCCAAAATTTCTTAACTGTAACATCTGACAGAAGAACAAGGGGACACGATAAGAAGCTCGTAATATCAAATCCATAAAAAAGATATCAGAAAGTATTCATCCGCCCAAAGAGTCGTGAACATATGGAATAGCCTTCCAGAATCCGTTGTAAACGCAAAAAAGACGTTAAGTGTTTTGAGGCAATGCTAGATCGAGTGTAACATGATCAGGAACACGTGTACTGTTCTAATGCGGATATAGACTTGGTCCGAATGATCCAGACGTAGATATTTCACTCTACGTCTGGATGCGTTCGATATAAAAGCACGTCAAGCGGATATCGATTTTTCGAGGTAGTGCATGTCGGGAAATGTGTAGAAAGGGGCGGAGTTAAGATTACAGGTAAAGTCTGGCGGGAATGTAATATCGGCTCCTTTTCATTTGGTAGAATATATGCATTTACATTAAAACCGAGATGCCCTTTCCCTCATATGAATTTTGTTAATTACCATATTATTGCAACAGTTGATTTCAATTGAATACGTATATATTCATTCATTGAGTAAAGATATATTTGACTATTGCGAGAATCTAGAAAACACTCAAACCTTCGGAGAATTTTTTTATGGAAACTTAAGCCACACAAAGCCTTTAGCTTATCATTTCTGATGGCCGATTCTATGGGAAAATGGACTCTCAATTTGGTATTTTCTTGAATTATAGAAATCTGCAGTATGGGTCTAATCTGAAATATAAATCTAGAAACTATTTCAAAGTATACTGTTTGCAGGTTGGGCGAGCGCGAATGGAAACAAATCAGAGACATAGATAACAGATATGTCTTTTAAACAAAGTATTTAAAAAGCTTAAATAAACTACATAAACAGCTTTGGGCATGTTATAAAGGGGGAGTATCGAATAGTACATCTTTCCGGTTGTTGGTTTAAACATCAAACGCCTAGTTTTTTTACCCAAGACGGGAGCGACGCGCATCACACAGAGACACTCATCCAGACACCGTCGTATATTACACAACACGTGCATTACCCTTTATCCTGTAAATAGCATCATAGTTTTGTCCTCAACGAATACGCTTTTGACATAGACTTTTATTTCTAAAGTACATTGATATTAATCAAATTTACAGATTTCAGAGCAAGTTTCTTCTGAATATCATCAATGTTTGCAGCGAAATGGTAGTCGTCAAAACCAAATCCTTTTTACCAATACAATATCGATTACTTTCTTGATATAGTTAATAGTTTGTATTTTACCTAATCGATTAGTTTGTGTGTTTTATTGCTGTTTGAATTTTAGAATGGTAACGACCTTGTCTGGGGAACAGAAGGATAACTAAATGTTGAAAGCCTAACAAAACTGATTACCTTAAGATTCAATATTTTTTGAAAACTAAAATGGTACGGGAAAAGGCTTTGCCCTATGCTTCATGCATGGAAACCGATTTTAATTATCACTAGATTGGTTAATGGGCTATTGTTTTAATGGTACATCAATATCCATGGTTATTTAGCGCACATATATCAAGAGGTGACTATCTTTTTACCAACACAAATAACCACAAAGGATTGATTTCGAAATAAATGTGGCGAAGCAAATCACTTCAACACCAAAATGATTACATTGTCTTAACCCTTTCCCAAACCCCAAATTTTGACCGTCCGAAATTGAAAGAGTTCGCAGACGACATTTTAAAATGTGATGAAATTGAAAAACAATCTTCTAATTATGAGCAATTTCTCCTTTTCCCACAATGTTTTCCAGAATCGTCTACAACAATGTGGTCAAATGTCGTTATTGTTTGGGAAAGGGTAATTAGTTTTATCAGGGAGACGTTGATGTTGTTTCAATTTTAGCATCGTGATATAGAGTTGACAAACAGTCTGAATGAATGTTAAGTTTAAGTATATAGGGTATACAGATGATC